>RJWM01001542.1:0-127944 GCA_004363535.1 Dasyprocta punctata
AAAAAAAAAAGAATAGGAAATATATGTACCTAGCAAGGGTAATTTAGGCACAGTATTGTAGAAGTATCCTGGAAAGGTCCCCCAAATTTTATAATCCCATAATAGCAGTCAATTCTATCTGTAGTTGAAAGTACCCATTTTATCTCCTATACCTAATCCCCTATATCCCCCCGCCCCAAAAAAAGAAAGAGCCAATTTTCTCTTTGCTAATTGCAAAATAAACAACTCTGACAAGAGACCAGATATCCCTGGTTTTCTTTGTCTCCTGCTAGTATTTGGGCCAGTTTCTTAGTGATGTTTAGAATGGACCCTTTCATGTTGTGGATCAACAGTGTCTCATATTTAATAACACAGTTTCTTATTTCAAATGGCACAGCATTTCAGATTTCTGTTCTTGACCATTAACAAAGCGCTCTAGAAGGTGAGATGGTTCATAGCCTCTATTAAGCCATTGAGTGACTCAAACAGGCTAATTGGCATCTCTGCTTTCAAAAGCAGAAAGATGCTCTGTGAGTTATGCTTAACTTTGTAACTGCACATTTAGCGGTTGTGTTCATGTCACTATGAATATCCAGTAGAGATGATGTCTAATTCATATCTTTAATCATCGCTGTTATTCTGACACAGATTTCTTCTACCACTTCTATTAACACTCTTCTTGTGTGTTCAGTTCCATTTTATCATGTAAGTTGTACCCGCTCAGTTTCTTCAGGGTGATTATTCCATCCAGTGAGTGATTTAAGTGACTGTCAGCATTTTGATAATCAGTGAAAAACCCAAGTGAACTATTTCTGGTGTTTTGCTAAAACAAAAGCATTGAGGGATCCCAGCTTATCCTGTAGCAATCAGCCTGGTTCAACCATACCTGCCTGCTCTGTGAATTCCAAGGAGGGACACCCATTCATATTTATAATTTGAACAAAGTAGAGGATTCTCCAATTATGGGTTACTTTGATTGTTACATGTCAGTGGGACTATACAAAAAGAGTAAGGAAGAGCTCTTTGTTATTTTTTTTGAAAAGTGAACCAAATGATTACTATAACTAAAGCATTATTAAGCCTAGATACTAGGTATTCTGCACTCATGGATACATAGGAGGGTGGGAGGAAAGATGAGAAAATTTCGGGTTTATTTCTTATTCCATGTCCTGTTAGCTATTTGTTATTGTAAATGCCATTCTTTATTAAACTTAAGAAGCTATAAATGTAATGGACTAAAGAAATTTTGCAGAAAGTTATTTTCATAGTAGAGCTTTTCTTCAGAGCAGGATTCTCAGCCAATCAAATTATTTTGTGTCATCCTGAAGAAAATATGGTTGGTCATACATTGTCAGAGGATGAGAGGTAATGATACGTTCAAGGTAATTTTTATTTTAATTTTAAAGAGAAAAAAATAAAAACAGTGACAGAGAAAATAAGATAATAGGAAATTAACAATGATCAATATATTGTGTATTGTTAGCCGGGCGTGGTGAAGCACGCCTTTAATCCCAGCACTCAGGAGGCTGAGGTAGGTGGAGCGTTGTGAGTTTACAGCCCGCTTGGGCTACAATGCGAGCGCAAAGCTGCCCTGAGCTACATAGTGCGACCCTGCCTCAAAAAACTAGTGCTGCGAGTTTGGCTCAGTGGCTTAAGCACCTGTCTGACAGGTGTGAAGATGTGAGTTCAATCCCCAGTGCCACAAAAAAAAAAAAATGAAAAAAATATATATATTATGTATTGTTAACTTCAAAGTAGTTGCTCAGATTACAAGATTTAGGCATGAAAAGTTGATCAAACAATATAAGCACAAACTTCTCTTTTCAATGAAGTTGAAGAAATTAGTAGTACAATTATCTTAGCTATATATATATTCTTTTCCTTTCCCCGATCCTAGTTCTTTTCTTTTGAGCAGTTTCTTTCCCTTTTACAATATCTATTGTAGATTTTGGATCTTATTTACTCTTTTGCTTTCTTACATGAGGGAGAGAATATGATGTTTTACACATGTGAATTTGATTTATTTCACTTATGAGTATGGTCTCAAGTTGCATCATTTACCTATAAAAGCCTCAAGATTATCCTTCATAGCTGAGTAATATTCCATTGTATAAAAATACATCTGTTTTTATCCATTCTTCAGTTGATGGATATTTGGGTTGTTTCCAAAATTTAGGTATTACAAATTGTGCTGCTATAAACTGGATGCTCATGTATCACTGCCATGATATTTTCAATTCTTCTGGGGAAATACCCAAAAGAGGAATAGCTGGATTGAATGGGACCTCCTCCTAGTTTTCTGAGGACTCTCCACATTGGTTACCACAATGGTCGTGCCAGTCTACACTTCCACCAACAGTGGAGAAGGGTTCCTTTTTCCACACAGCCCTGCCTACATTTGTTACTGATTGATTTTTTGGTCTTGGCTATTCTTTCTGGAGTGAGATGGAATCTCAGTGTTGTTTTGATCTGCATTTCTCAAATGACCAATGATGTTGAACATTTTTTCATATATTTATTTGCCATTTGTATTTCTTCATCTGAGAAGTGTGTAATCATCTCAGATGCCCTTTTTTGGATTGAGTCTTTAAATTTGGGGCGCCTTAAAAATATAAATAAATTTGGGGGACCTGATTTTTTTCAGCTCTTTATATGTTCTAGATATAAGTGCTTTGTCCGAGGCACAGTTGGCTAAAATTTTTTCCCATTCTGTGGGTTTCCTTTTCACTCTGTTGGTGGTTTCTTTTGAAGTGCAAAAACTTTAAATAAGATGAGATCCCACTTGTTGATTCTTTGAAATACTAAGGTAATTTTTAAATTTGTCTTAGTATTTACCTAAATGTCACTCTATGTTCACATATCACAGGGCCTCCTCACTTCTAGATGCCAACTACACAAGGCACCGCTGTCACTTTTATGTTCCCACAGTCCTTGTTTCTTGTTCCTTGTCCTTAGGGTATTTTCTCCCTCAACTTTTGCTACACCTGTGCCCCATAAGCTTCTTGCAGTTGAAAGCAACAGACTAACTGAAATAAAATGACTGCACTGACTCATGAAGCTCCTAAATCAAAGGCCCTCAAGTATGGCTGAATCCAGATATTTAGAAGATACCATCAGGTCATGAACCTGTTTACATGTCTGTGTCTCTCCCTACCTTTCTCTTTTTTTTTTTTTTTTTTTTTTTTGTGGCACCGGGGATTGAGCTCACAACTTCGCACCTGGCAGGCAGGCGCTTAAGCCGCTGAACCAAACTCCCGGCCCTGGTTTTTTGAGGCAGGGTCGCACTATGTAGTTCAGGCTGGCCTTGCACTCACATTGTAGCCAAGTCGGCCTCGAACTCACCACGCCCGGCTCTTTCTCTATCTCTTGATGCTTTCTCTTTATTGCTTTTAATCTCAGGTAAACACTTTCCCTGTGACAACTTTGTCTACCTGTAGTCCCTAAATGATTTGATTTCAGAGAAAAAAGAGCATTATTGCCGAATGCTCTGGAAACAATCTCAGAGAGAACTTGGTTTGACCGAATGTGACCTCTGGTGTGTCTCTCTGGTTCTCTTTTGTCAATAGATGTCATTTTCTGAATTTGTCATTGTCTCCAACCACAAATAAGCCTCTGTCTGCCACTCCCTCCTCTGGAATAGCTTTATGTTGAGGATCTGTTTTAACAGATAAACTTTCAGTGCAAGTTGAATATGATCATATTTAGTACTGAGTGTTAATGATTTAACATATTTTCCATCCTTAGTCATAATTTCAGCCTTGCAGTAGAGCACAAAATAGTATCTTCTTTTTGTAGTATTTACTGTTTGTAACAATCCTAAAGACTGATATTGTTATGATTAAGAAAATTCCCAGATTAAAATATGACCTACAAAACTTCTTAGATTATATTCCAATTTTTATATCAGTGACTTTTTTACCTTTGTGTTTTAAGGCTATATTACATTTATTTATCAAACTTTTTTAACTAATACTTAAAAACAAAAATTATACATACTTATAACAGGTGATGTTTTGATACATCCATTTATTTTTTGTCATATATCTATCTCCCCAAACATTTATCATTTCTTTATGGTGAAAATATTCAAAATCTTTTCTTCTAGCTTTTTTAAAGATATGGTTTATTAACATCTGTAGTTACCCTGCAGTGCAATAGAACTTCTTTCTCCTCTCTGACTGTAATTTAGTACCCCATCTCTCCAACACTCATATTCTCCCTGGCTTCTAGTAACCCCTATTCTACTCTTAACTTCTATGATCTCAATTATTTTAGGTTCCACATATGAGCGAGATCATGTGATATTTATCTTTTTGTGCCTGGTATATTTCACTTTTGATTTCATTTCCTTTGAATATATACCCCAGAGTGGGATTGTTGGTTCACATTGCAGTTTAATTTTTTGAGGAATGTCCATACTACAGTATTTTCCATGGTGCCTGTATTAATTCGCATTACCTCCAACAGTATGCAAAGGTTTGCTTTTTCTGCCTCCTCACCTGAACTTGCTGTCTTGTGACTTTGTGATAAAAGCCATTCTTCCTGGGGTACAACAGTATTTTCTCATGGTTTTGACTTGCATATCCCTGATGATTAGTGATACTGAGCATTTTTTCATATGCTTGTTAGCCATTTGCATACTTTATTTTGAAAAGTATCTATTTAGATCTATTGCCCATTTTTAATTGGGTTATTTGTTTCATTACTATGGAGTTTTTGGAGTTCCTTATATATTCTTTAACTCTTTGTCAGATGTGTAGTTTACAAATATTTTCTCCTATTTGTAGGTTCCCTTATCACTTTATTATTTGTTCTGCTGTGCAGAAGCTTTTCAGTTAACTATAACCTCATTTGTCTATTTTTTGTTTTTTTCCTGTGCTTTTGGGTCTTACGAGAAAAGTCCTTGCCAATTCTAATATCTTGAAGTATTTCTTCTATGGGTTCTTATAGCAGTCTCATCACTTAGGGTTTTACATTTAAGTCTGTGATCCATTTAGAGTTGATTTCTATAACTGATGAGAGACTAGAGTGTAGTTTCGTTCTTTTGCACATGGATATCCAATTTTCCCAGCACCATTAATTAAAAAGACAATTCTTTCTCCAGTGTTCTTAGCACTTTTGTTGAAAATCAGCTTGGCTATAAATGAAAGGGTTTTTACTTCTAGGCTCTCTAGTAAGGAGCTATTGCTTTTAAAAGTAGACTACAAAGGACCGGAAGGAAGTGTATGGGTTTGTATGCCTACATTACTTGCTTCCACAGGGAGGTTGTATTAGTCAGCTTTCCTATCACTGAAACACAGTACACAACACCCACAACTTAAATGAAGCAAGTCTTGATTTAGCTCATGATTTCAGTCTATGATTGGCTGGCTTCCAGAGTGGGACAGCACCGTGGAAGGATGTGGTAGTAGGATATGGCAGAGCAAAGCTGCTTAGTTCATGGCAGAAGGAAAGCAGAGCAAGACAAGATTGTCAGAGCAGAAGGGGTGAAGGCCCAGACAAACCTCAAGGCCTCACCCCCATGACCCATCCAGATTCATCTAGAAGTTTGCATCACCAAACCTCAGAGTGATCCCAAAGCCAATCAAGCTGAAACTCTACCCTAACCATCATAGATGCCTTCCTTTGCATCTTGGGTTTTGTTTAAAAAAAAAAAAAAAAAAAAAAAAAAAACTCCAGCATTAGAGATTATACATCTTCCTCAGTTATATACTGTATTTTACCATGTCAGTAACACTGCTATTTAGGTCATCTTTCTCAATTAAAGCTCCTTTGCTTCAACCTAAACATTTTTTTTTATGTTCTGTTCTATTCAGAAATTAAGTGTTCAATGAAAATGCTTTAATGTATCAAAAAACAGTTTTCTGGCCTCTTACCTTCCAGTGTCCAGATCTTAAAGACTTGGCCTGAAGGTGCCCTTCTCTGAGTCAAAGATCCCCAAATTTAGTAGGATTGGGAGCCCTGATAAGCTCCACATTCTCTTACTCTATGGTTTGGCTGTGAGCCTCTGTGCATGTACCCTAGAGTAGGTTCCTTTGATTCCAGATTTATCCACCTCTGTCTACTCAGTTCCCATTGCTGAAATTCTTGTTGAGTTCATATGCAAGGATAATTTTTTTAAAAAGCCATACCCTAGTCTTTTTCAGTGTGAACAATCACAACTCTCCATAACCTCCATGCAGAAAATTTCATAATTTTGGTTCCTGCAATTGTTTCAGGAATTGCAGTATTAGTCATACAGTTATATATGTATGTGTTTCTCAAAGTAGAAATCATCTAGTCCAACTCAGTTATTTTACACATGAGGAAATTAAGGCCTCAAAATGGTCATACTACATTGTCTACTTTGAACTGGGACAGAAGCAAGTCTTCAAATTAATCAGTTTAATTTCCTGTCTACTGTAGCAATGTCTTGACCAGTATCAGGGTTAGAGCCACCAAATGCTACTTTCATGCCATACTATATTCCAAAAAAACCATTCCAGGAGAGTGGTCATATTTTATTTTAATTGAAGCACTCTAATGGCTACAGTTCACTTGTGATCATTTCTGATCATCATTTTCTGGTGTCTTGCCAGAATATTTGTGCCTTAAGTATGTGGAATTTTTGCATCTATAATATCGTATATGAATATGATTTGACTATCATATGACTTTTGAATATCATATGACTTGTAATGAAACTTTTCTCTAATTTTCATCCTCTGTTTTTGTCCTGAAACCATTTTAAGTTAAAAACTCCATCTGTCTTATTTTGTTATGCAGTATGTTATAGACACTGCATTGTCCTGTAGAGAAACCATGAGCCTACATGGCTACTTAAATTTAAATTAATCTTGGTACAAAGAAAACATTTAAATTAATTAAAATTAAATTAAAACTCAGTTCTTCTGTCTGAATACCTACTTTTCAAATGCTTATTGGCTACATTTTTAGACAGCACACATACAGAACTTTTTCATCATCACGGAGTGTTCTGTGAGACCCAGTACAGATCATCAGTTAGGTAATTGATGAAGTTTGAAAGTAATAGCAGTCTATATATTTAACCCTTGAAACATACTTGAAATGTCCCCCTGGTAAACTAAGGGATAACTAATTGTTCAGTCTCCAAGTCATTTTTACCTCAGGCCCACTATTATTTTTTCCTATTAATATTCATAAATGCTATGGGGGAAAAGGTTAATGACTGAGTAGACTTCAGAAACATCAAAGTAAAAAAAATACTAAATATAATTCTATACCCTAAAATGCCTAAAGTTCTTGTATATTAATCAGGTAATAGTACAGTATTTCACAGATTTATTTTTTGGTGGAAAAATTAGAGGGACCTTTTTTTACCCCATGAAATAGCCTCTGGGTCAAGTACAATGTTGTACTTACATAACTTGTTCAGCATTTTTTATTTCTCTTAATATTATCTTTGATAATATTATCTTTGATAATATTAAGATGTTCCACTGTTGCAGGAACTTAATTTCATATTATTGATAAATTTACAAAACATCAGTTGACTATGCCTAACAATTTGGTTATTTGATCAGTTTACTTATTTGTAAAAACGTTCAAGTTAAGCAAGATGAAGTGACCGTAAGTTTCTCTCTTTGTTTGTTTCATACTTGGCAGCTGTACTGACCTTTTCTACTCTTTTCATGTTCCTCACAGTTCTCAAAGATTCTGCTGCATTATTCTAATGCTACACCTCACTTTATGGAAGAATGTTAATATAACCATTGTAGGGGTCCTAGGATTGACTTTTTTAAAATAAAAATTGATTTGAAAATAGTCTTAGATTTAGAATAAAGTTGCAGTGATAATACAGTTAACACCCAATTTCCTCTATCATTAACATCTTACATTAGTGTAGTATATTTGTCACAAATAATGAACCAATATTGATACATTTGAATTAACTGAAGTCCCTACTTTGTTGAAATTTTCTTAGTTTTTATCTAATGTCGTTTTTCTGCCCCAGTAGCCCATCCAGGATATGACAGACAATACATTTAGTTGTGAAGTCTCCTTAGTCTCATCTAGGCTGACAGTTTGCTCGAATTTTTCCTGTTTTTGATGACCTTCACAGTTTAGAGGAATGCTGCTGGCTGGGTATTTGTAAAATATCCTTTGTATGAGTTTGTCTGATATCTTTTCATCATTAGACTGGCTTCTGGATTTTGGAAAGATAGAGTACATTCTCATCACATCAAGGATCTGTTCAGTGGGGGCGAAGCTGTGTCACCCATGCTGCAGCCAGCTGTTATTACTGAAAACTTTGAAAGGTTCACCATCACTGATCTGTGTTATCCATGTAACATCACTGATGATATTCCAGGACTTATTTTTGTGCCTCCAATTCATTTAGTCCTTTCCAGACAGTTACTTCTGAATTATAAATCAACTCTCCACTTTCACATCACAAATTGCTGGGTTTTAATATAATGAATGTATCTATTGCAAACCCCATGATTAGACAAGTTGAATACCTAAAAAATGATTATCTTTATTGTAATTGATGTAAATCTTACGTGTCTGAAAGGCTGTGGGCAGGAGCTGGTTTTCCTTCTTATCCACTTTGTGAGAACCTGCAACTACCTCTTAGTTCTCTTGTGTATATTTAACCTTTAATAAATAGACACAGCCATATTAATTTGCAAACAAAACCATGATGAGATATTTTTCACTAAAAACATTCTTATTTTTAAATAATTTTTATTAGACTTTAATGTACAGTTTTGAATTAGAACTTTCTTTTCAGTGAAACCTGCTTTCTTAATATATCCTTTCAGAGTAACATTTCTCAAACTTGGCTGTGTATCTGTTATAATCTGGGGCAGGGATTTTGATCTGATTGCCATAGGGCATTACCCTGACTGAGAACCAGAGTTCTAATGGAGTGGTTCTCAACTTTGGCTCATATTAGAATCACCTGTGATTTCTAGTCTCTCCCCAGGTAAGTCCACTAATTTTAGAGCCTATAACAATTTGTACTGTTTTTGTAGCTCATTATATTTAAAAAATGCTTTGTCCTTATTTTGCCAGTTCTTCTATTCTCAGAAGCATAGGTTTTACATGATTTCCCATTTTATGGACAAGAACAGCAGGTACAGATATGTTGTACTTTGTTTCTATGTCAGAGTCAGCACAATAAGCCACTTCTGCTTAGAAAATTTTTATTAACCCAACTGCCACCCAATCCAATAAGAAAAAATTCCCTTTACTCTTTTCAAGCTGGATAAATGAAAAGAGCATAGGAATACATGTTTCTCAACACAAAAAACTGTAACTGCCAAATGATACAATGATTATGGAAGTGTTTGTCAGTCAAACATATCATTGAAAATAAAGCTGGAACAGGTCTAGTTGTCTGTCCACCCCATCACCCAAGTACATGGCATAAATACATCCTGATGTGTTACATCGCTTACTCTGATGTAACATTTTCTAAAGATGGAATTTGGATTCATTCATGCTAGAGCTCACTATCTTGGACTCCTTGTGCTTTGATGGTGAATAAAAAATAAAATGCAAATCTCCCACCTGTTTTCCACCTTGGCACAAATGAGAATACATTTCCCTAGCCAAGATCTCAAACGAAACTGCTGTGTTTCAGTTTTGCTTTTGTCAAACCATTAAGTCAGAGTTTTCTGTGTCATGATTTCATCTAATTCTTTTTAATTACAACTCTCTGTGTGGTAGTTAATTCCTCTCCTACTTCAGTATTTACAAGTTTCAAATATTTGTAGACTGTTATCAGACAGCTCCTCCTCAGTATTTCTTTGCCCACCTCTACATGTTTAGTTTCTGTAATCAGCTTCCTGTGATTAGACTTTCTAGTTCCTTTTTTATGTTTTAGTTTTGTTTTGGGTGTTTTTTGTTTGTTTTGTTTTGTTTTGTTTTGTTGTTGTTTTTTGGTAGTTTTTGTTTTGTTTTGTTTTTTTGGTCTTAGGAGCTGTATTTTCTTAAACTGGCTCTTATTCAATGGCTCTATTTCTAGAATTCTTCTTTTATTGATGGTACTTTCATTCTGTTCGTAAAATGTATCATTCTTCTTTTGTTGATGCTGCTTTCCAAATTTCTTGTCATTGGTTAACTTCATGATCACATTGTTTACTAAAAAAATTAAATTACCTTTGGTATCTGAGTTTCCTGCCCTCTGTCCAACTCTGAATTTGTTTTAATTTCACCTAATTGAAACTATTTATACTTCTATATGAGCCTTTCTGTTTTGTTAAAATAATATTCAAATGTATTTCCATGTTATACCCAATTTCACTGATATAGGGGAATGAAACTCCTGACCTATATGTTCATTACAAGTTCATGTTCTCTAAAATCGGAGAATGAATTTTGGGAACAACAGAGGTTAACAACAGAAATATTTATTGAGAGAACAAAAGCTTCTGTCTGAGAGAGAGACAGAAGGGGTCCTGAGTGGGTTGCCAAAGACTCTGTCTTTTCTAATGACTTTTATAGAAAGTTATGGTTATAAAACCATGATGGGGAAAACTGGGAACTCACAAGGCAGATGAGTTTGAGGTGGGACAGAACTGTGGTCAACCAATAAGATTAATTGTGTAGATAAAATTGACCAAATCAGGAACAAATGGAGAGGCAACTCACATAGCAAGGGGGCATTCTTACAGGATCAGTGACTCTTTCTGTAGGGTGTCAGGATGGTAATTCTTGGCTTCTCAAGGTAATCCATACCTAATCCCTAATGTTTATACTTGGGGTGTGGTTGCATTTCTTTTGCCTTCTGTCTTAAGGTCTGGCCCACAGCAAGAGGTGTGTGTCTCTTTCAAGGTCACAAGAAGTCTGGTCCTCTATGCCGGCTCCTTTGAGGGCCTAGCCCTGTCTGACTGCCTATAATATATCTATATAACTCAGTTGCCTGTAACATCACAACTAATTATGTTTTGTAGGAGCAAAAATACCAAGTGATAATTTTCTGATGATTTAGCTTTTGTTCCTTTTCAGTCTGTACTCTAATTTATTTGTAACTGCATTGAAATTTATCACAGTGAAGAGAGAATCGTGTGGAAGCTGCTGTTATCAGGATATTCACCTGATTGTTTAAGACTCTTCCTGAATTCCTTGTTGTTTCTAGGAATGGAGAAACTGCTTTTTCTTATGTTTACCAAGGAATACCGCCTGGACCCCTCCACTCCCTGTTCCACATTAATGTACTATACCAGATGATTGCTGACTATCTTCCAGTCTTCAGGCTCATCTCCGTGGAATTCCTGATGTTCCTGTGCTATAAGCACATTTTTAAATGCTGATGCACAAGGGATACACCCCTTTTAGGCATTCCTGCTGTATTGTTTTCTTTTTCTTCTCATTGAGCCCCAAATCATGGCTGCTTTTGCCTTTTCTCACATACCTGTACTCTTCTTTTAATTCGTAGAATCTTTTCCATTCTTTTTCTTTAGTCTAGGAGGCATATCATATATACTTAGCTTTGAAGTAAAACATATGTGAGGACGATTCAAGCAAATTATTTCAACACTATGGGAAAGTTATTTAGTCCTTTGGAGCTCAATAGGTTTCCTCACCTATTAAGTAGAAATAATGTTGCATACTTATTGAGTTGCTGTAACTATTAAATAAGAAAATGAACTTGGAGTTCTTAGCAGTGTCTGACACACAGTGAGTACTCAACAGTAGGTTCTTGAGCTTCCTGTGTGAATCTTACCACTCTTTTATTCCTGCCATGAATCTTATCAGCTCTCGTTCTCTGTACTGGGTCCTTAACTTTTTCCTACTTCTCTGGACTTCTCTTTTATCTCATGTTCGGTGAATTTTAAAACTGAACATCTGTGCTCCAAAATCATTTCTAGTAAAGCATGGCTGTCACGCCACCAGTTTCCAAATGTATCTAAGGTCATGGTAATATGTCTGAGAGTAGATCTGCCTTCAGGAGGTCATTAAGAAGCCAGCATACCTCCCTTTTCTTCAAAACTGTGAAAAGAAGGCTAAGCTATTATTTAAAACATCCCAGACTCAAACCAGTTTCCTTCTGACAATTAACTGCTCCTTTGTAGACTTCAGTGTTCTGATTAGGAAACAGTACCTCTTCCTACTCTGCAAGGAGGTAATTATCAGTTGTGGTGCTAGAGAAAGTTGCCGTTGGTGATCCAGTGTAATTGTAGAGTACTAAATTTCTGCCCATAAAGAATTATGTGACTGTTTCTTTGCAAGTGCCAGCATTTGTATCCCGAAGGGGAATATTTTATTAAAATATGATAATATCGTGAATACTTATGTGTGGTAACTGGGAACTTCCAGCTGGCTGATTGTATCTACAAACAAAACTACGAAGTGGAAACAAGAAGAATATGTATAAATGAAAATCTCTCAAAAAGAAAAGAGGCAGGAGAAGCTGGAAAGCAAAAGAGGGCTCTAAAATGGCATGCCGAAACTGTGGAGCCAGGTGGAGAAGATGTGAAAATGCAGAGTTGCCAGGCCTTAGCTGACACTGGGCATAGTACTGAAGAATGACTACTATGGCAGTATATCTGGAGCGGGAGATCTAAGGGGACTGATCTGACTGCCCAAAGGCCTCTTATAATGAGAAGTAGTGAAGGATTGGACCTAAAGGTGCTATTGTACCATTAAATCTCAGCTCTTATCTTAAAAGTTATGTGCTTTAAACCTTGAGATAAGCCATGGACCAAAGTGAAATTGTGACTTAATGAACTCCTCACTAGAAAAAGAGTATGTATTTTAATTTTTTCATCCTTTAGACTAAGTTTAGATGTGTTACGGACGGCAATCCGTGAGGAAAGATGAGTCCTGACAGAAAACCCGGGAAGAGAGTGGAGGACTGGCTAAGAAAGTTCCATCATCTGGTGGCACTGAGTTTAGAGAATCACTCTAAATATCAGTTGGAGGTGCTTTTTCAGACAGCTTACTTATTCATCAATAGTGCATAAAGACTTTTCCCAGACTGCCAGCCCCAGGATAGTGTTGCAAAGGGGCGTATGTGTTAATGTGTGTGCATGTAAGCGTCCCAAAGGATATCATGATAATACTGGTACTCCACAGTCAGATTACATTATATACTTTCAAGGACCTTTGTAATCATTAATTCTTTATTACCTGTCCCTGCCTCAAGGTATAGTTGACAGACCAGCCTTTAGTTTCTCTGTTTTACAAAGCAAGATCATGAAATATACAAGTTTGGCTATTTTCCCAAGGTCAAAAGGAGTCAGTGACAAAATCTAGACTAAATCTGACTGTTTTCAGGGTGTGGAAAAACAACATACTGTAGTCAGTTTTTATTTGGTACCTCAGAACACCAAACCAGTGTGCCCGTGCTTCCCCACAGAAACAGCCATGGCTGCTCTTTAGCTGTCTCTCAGAATTCCAGCAGCAAGGTGAATGTCATGTTGTGTTTCTGGCATGAATGGCATTGAGTAAACTAAAAGGAAGAATGGGAAGGGAATTTGACATTATTTCACCTACTTTAAGAAGCTGAAGCATTATAGTTGTATCCCCTGCCCTCAAAGTACCTATTCTGAAAGCAATTTTGATGATCATGTATTCAGGGAAAGACTTTTATTTCATTATATTAAATCAAATACTGTAATTCATATTAAATGTTATAAATTATACAATAAAAATGTAAAAGACCTTCCTTTTTATCTGAGGAACAGATATACATCAGATCTAGGTCTCTAAGGCTTATTATCAGCAGTTAATTTTGTGTACTAACATCTTTGCACTCTGTTCACTGAATCCTGGTGGATTTGACAGGGTGCTTAAGTAACAATTTAATCCAATTTTTAGGAAAGGTAGAATAATGGGGCCTTTCCTCTAAGACTGAAGAAAAATCTAAGTGTCTTTATAAAAACCAAGAATATCTGATGTGATTCTTGAAGGAAGCAAAAAGCCTGTAAATGTCAGAAAGATGTTACATACTGGAAAACCCCTTTGGTCAAATTCATCTAAAGAAGGTACTATTTGTAGGTGACTTTTTAGCAAGTCTGTCAAAAGCTTCGTCTACAGATAAAAATTCAATAACCTTTCACTGTGGATGTGCCACAATTATCACTCATTTAAAACCAGTCCCTCTAATAGAGTATTTTATCATGCTGGACAGTCTCTGCATTGTTCATTATTTAGTGTTTGCTAAGCTGATGGCAATTCCACTGCACTTTTCTTATCTCTACTTCTTCAGAATTGGATTTTATATTTCCAAACCAGCCAGATATGACAAGTCATTTTCTTCCCTCTTGTCTTTTAAGAAACGCAAACTTGATTCTTTTTTCAACAATCACTACTTAAAGATTAAAGTTATTGGAAATGTCTGTATTAACTAGCATTGGGACATGCAGTGGAGGAGTATTGCATTTTAATTGCAATAGGGATTTTCCCCTCTTCTATTTCATTCTTTTTATTTTCTAACATATGTAGACTCTGTCTCTTTGGAACCCCACCCCCATTCTGCTAAAACACACAGTAAATGGCAAATATGAAGTATTATGAAGCTGATGTGGTTAGAAGACAAGGCAAGGAACGTATTAGCAGAATTATTATATTATAGCACCTCAGGAAGGTGGTGATAAGCAATGTAAGTGGATCTCTCTGTAAACACAGACTGTCTTTATGTGAGAAATTTCCTGAAAGGAAAATGATAAAGTCATTAGCCTGGCACCAGGGGGAAAGACGCCAGTTCAAACAATATTCCTTTCTATCTATAGCTCATTATGGAGAATTTTAACTATTATAAGTCCGAAAAAGTCCTATATCTGTGACTCTAGACTGATTATTTTTTAAAGATCTGTAGGCTTTACCTAAGCTTTGGATCCAACCTCTAACACGTGCTTTTAGGTGTTTATCTTTACTCCAGGTTTTATCTTAGGCAGCTCTTTTCTAGTTAAAAACAAGTCTCTTAGGGCCGGGAGTTTGGCTCAGCGGCTTACGCGCCTGTCAGGCAGGCGCGAGGTTGTGAGTTCAATCCCTGGTGCCGCAAAAAAAATAAAAATAAAAATAAAAAAATAAAAAAAAACAAGTCTCTTCTCTATAGAATAAAAGTCCCTGGAGGATTCAGGTGAGACAGCTTAACAGAGGAACAGAACAAAATAGCCACCTGTCTCCCTTCATTGGGAGATCTCTCATTAGGTCCCCTGAGGACCTGCCTATACTGTCCAAAAGATCCTCTTACATTTTTTTAGGATAATAATAGAACTTCATTCAGGAAGTTTCACGACAAGATCTTGACCTTTTCTGGAGATGATCTTTTAGTTGTGATATCAGAATACTGAAAAAGATTGTGTTAGAGAGAAAAACCTCACGAAAGTATTAATTTTAAGATTTATGGATTATTATTGTATCCACTCATCAGAAACAATGCTGGTGTCTTCCTTCATATACTAATAATAAGAGCTGTCCTTTACGGTTGACTCTGTGAAGGAAAATATTTGCTTAAACATTATGTAGAGAAAGGAGATGCTCAGAACTTCTGTCATGTCTGCATGTAAAAGAAGATGACTAAAAATTCATCATTATATTATTTGTTTAAAGGTACCACAAACCCAATTAACGCATTTGTTCAAGCCAACAGCCTTTTAGCGTTTCACAGAAATCTTGGAAGTGTGCTAGAGAAACACCCCTACAAGAGCTTTGCATATGCTGCTGTATCTGCCTCTCTCCAGGAAGCAGAGCATGGGTCACTGACAGACAGATGGCTACCACATGCAGCACCAGCGACCAGAAACTCCTCCTACCAGCTCCCATTCCCACAAAACAAGTAGGGAGAGGTGCTTCTCTTTAACACTGTGCCTAGATTTTCACTTCCCTGACCCAGTCCTTCCCATGGAGTATTGGGGCCAATTCCACATCCAATCTGACTCTCTTGCCTTATCTCTATTCCTCAGCACCAGTATTATTCAACAGAGGAGTTGGTTAAAGGTATCTAATGTTGCTGACATTGTCATCTGTATTTTAAATCCCTGGATTTAAAATTTGATTGCTTGAAGAATCAAGTCAACGAATGTATGAACAATATTGGATACAGTGCCTAGCAAACACTGAACTCATAAGTAGTAGTTTCTTTCTTCTGCTGCTTTTTGTAAGGCTCTCTTCCTCATCCTTAGCCATCCTGAAACTATTTTGTTTCTGACTCTTCCATTTTACTGCCCATATTTGCCCAGAGGGGTACTCAAAGTAGAATGCCCAGGTCTGCCTTTCGCTTATTTTCCAAACTCCCTGTCCTTCCTGTTGCTCGCTGGGTCATTCTGCTTGATAATTTAATTTCATTGTCAAGGGATCTTTGATGTATTGCATTTGAAATTAGATTTTGAGCGCTTAAGTTTAAAAGCCTTCCAAAATCCATGTGGCCTTGAAAACTTAGGCACAGGGTAAAATTGTATTTATTAGGAACACAGTGAGTAAAACTTAAGGTTAAACCTCCAGCTTTCAAGAAACAACTTTCTCTATCAAATTGTCCTTCTTTGTATCAGGAGGCATGGAAATGGAGCAGCTGCTGTACTGGACCTTCAACAGTACAGTCTTTTATGAAGGCTATAACAAAAATGGTAGACCACCTAATTATATGGCTCCTAGTTGTTCTGGAGTTCTTAGGCCTTTTAACATCAAGGATTTCTGTCTGTGTTCAACTAGGCTTATGGGATAGTCCTAGTTCATTGCACCCAAGCTTCAGCTGGGCCTACTTCACAAAAGTAACAGATAATCTGGTCAGCTGCTTATCCCTTTCCTTCTGCCTCTGGGTTACTAAAGTTCTGAAAGTTCCTTTTCTACTCAGATTTTAGGAGGGTTAAATTCAAATGAAAATTAATATTTCTTTTTTATTACCATTTTAAACATTTTTAAATGGACAATTTTATGGTGTTAAATTCATTCACATTGTTATACAATATCACCATCATCCATCCGTAGATGCTTTTCATCTTCCCATCCTGAAACTCTACCCATCAAACAGTCAGTCCTCATTCCTCTTTTTCTAGCTCCTGGCACCCACCGTTCTACTTCCCATCTCAAAGTGCGCCGTTCTAATTACAATGTGGACTATATTCCTAGACCCAGGGAGTGTATCAAATAATACATTAGGTCAGGGACAGAAGAGAGGAGATCATTTATATGTACTTCTAAAACTAAAACAGCTGGGCTTGATAGCACACACCTGTGATCCCAGCATTCTGGTGGCTGAGTCAGGAGGATTGCTGTGAGTTAAAGACCAGCCCAGGCTACATAGCAAGATTCTGATTCAAAAATAAATAAATAAATAAATAATAACATCTAAAACAATATGTTTTAATCATATTTCATATAAGAGATGACATGGAAATTTTCATTTGGGCTGTATGTTAAGGAATATTACAGGAGGTAGTCTGAGGAAATCCCTAAGGATTTCACAATAAAAAGAGCTGACACTGCCATTTTTTCATGCTCTGCCATTTTTTTCACTTTCAACACTTTCGAGAAGGTACCTGGTGATGAGGATTTATAGATTAAATTTTCTAGATTTTACTAAATGTATCTTCACAAAGTGGATTAACGGCTTTAAAGGGAAACTATGGATTAAAGATAAAGTAAGAATGAACAATGAGAAAATGACATTTTTCTTGCTACTGGTAGAGCTCTTCATCAGTCACATTACAATGTATCAAATATTATATCTAATTAGATGATTGGAAATTGGCAAGAGAAGTTAAACTTGAAAATGATATTATGTAAAATATGAATTTTTATCTACAATTGTTAACATGAACCTTGCTCTTAAGTGTATCCATTCCTTGAGACATTAGCTAACATCAGTTGGAAGCTACATAATTTGGAAGACATCTAATAATGCTATTTGTTCCAACTTTAACTTGGCTGTTATTGATTTATTTTTCTGGTTATGTTAAATGTATATAACAGACTAATGTAATATATGTGTGTTATTTAGAAATAATTAATTGTACATATGCTGATAATCTGGGATCAAAAATATTTTACTTTTGGGATATACTCAAAGAAATTCAGAGATCATCACCCCAAACAGTATTGTCTCCAAATAGATTTATTACGAGACCACAGGAACAGCACCGAGTTTGCATTTTCTGTTTTCCTGTTGTTTTTGTTTTTTATGAGATAAGCAATGTGAATTGTCTCTGAAAATAGGACATAATTAGGACTTTAGCAGCCTTCAAAGTTTTTCTACAACATTTAAAGTAGATGGTAACAGATAGAAGTTAACTCAATAGGAAAAGATGTTTTGAAAGTAAAACAGTGATTAACAGCAGTTCTTCTCTGGAAGCTCTTATGTCTATTTTAGTCATTGCAAAGTGAAGTGTACCATAGCCAAGGAAAAAAAAAAAAGATGTACAGAAGTGTACAAAAACTTGTTATTTCCATTATCCATTATCTGGAACTATAAAACAAACCACCTGAATATTTCTCACAATTTAGATAGGTGATTAAGGCAGTTTTTCTGAACAGAGCTCTTCAAGCAGCTGACACCAAAGCTAGGCGCTGTCTCATCTGGGGAGTCAGCACCCAGGGCAAATCCAAGAAGGCAAAGGTGAAACCTGGAATATCTCAGCCCAGGTTCTGGGACTTATCCAACATAACTTTAGCCATGTCCTGTCAGCCAGTGTAAGCCATAAAGCCTGTTGAGATTCGAGAGGTGAGGAAAAGACTACTTCTTAATGGGAAATGCAAAGAATTGTGACCATATTTTTTCTACCACATTCATTCTGGAAATTATGAGGAAATAGTACCTCAAAGGGTATACTGTGTGTTTATAATTAATTATTTTGGCCTGTACAGAGAACATATTTCCTATGTACTTTCTTATTAAAAACTCTATTTTTGAACTGATAATACATTCAGTTGTTTTTTCTCAGTGTAAAGACTAAAGAGAAAGAGACTAAAATCCACAATTAAAATGATGCCTCTTTTTAGTATTCCTCAGTAGCATACTCAAATCTTTATATTCATGGCTTAGAATTAACTGAATTAAGATTACAATGCAAGTATATTTCCCTAAAGTCAAAGCTTTTCTTTCTTTTTCCATTAAAGATTAACTTGTAATATGTTTCACTAAAAGGATTGTTCATAGGGATTTGTTTTCAGTTATATTACTTATAAGTAGTTTATTTTAGAAAGACAGAATTGTTATACACTTAAATATCTGCATGACCCTGTATACATTCAGGAATGTGTACTGAGTACTGACAGTCCAATAATACCATATATGGTAGAAATTTCCAGTAAATATTCAGTGATTTAAAACACCTACCGTAACTTTTAAGATTGAATTAGTACTAATCTTTAGTCTTTAATAAATTCTTGGTACAAAAGCATAATTTAAAATAAATTGGGATTTTTCTTATAAGGATCCAAAGAGTTCAAGCCATTCTGCTCTTTACATTAGACAGTCACGATTCCTAAATGTTAACATGAAATTTTCTGTATCCTCTATTTGGATAATAAATTATTCCATAATTCCCTGTGTTTGCTAATGCCTTTACTAAGGATCATTTTTTAGTTTCATGTACATCATAAAATAACAAAATACTTTATTATCAGGAACTTTTATTAACTCCAGAAGAACTATTTGAAACATGTAAACAGTTGAGAAATATATTGCAGGAATATACTTGGGAAGTTTACCAAACAAATAGCTTTTTAGCTTTAATTCATTAGGAGTCAATTGCCTGTGTTGCAGTCCACTTAATTTTCTGCTTTCCACATAGAAGTAGATACACAAATTACTTAACCCAGCCATTGCTCCTAGGTCAGTTAGCACTGAGAGTCTTCCTTACCAATAATTCACATTATCTTAGATTGTAAACCTAAAGTACCAACAACCATGTTTAATGGGGCCTAGTGATATTCCGTTCATCTGGATGCTCACTGAGCCAGTATGATTGTCCATATTAGTAATAAAACTAATTCACAGCGTAACTCCACGTACATTGCAGGTACTCAGTAAATATTTTATGAAAATGAATTAAATTAACAAAATACTTCCAGTAAGAACCTGCTACCTGCTACCTTGTTTCTATTTGCAGAATTGACAGCTGCAAAACCAACCATTTTTCTTATTCTTCAAATACTATTCCTTTTTTCTCCTCTCACATTTCAAAATCGTTAATAACTATAACACTGGACAACTATAACATTTATCTCTGTTAAAAACTTATCCTAAGATTAAATAGAGGGCTGTCTTTGAATTTCCACAGTATTTCAGTCATTCAGTTTGCTTCTTTGAAGCAATATATTTAATTATATGTCTCTTTTATCGCTTGTTAAATGTGGATTTTGTTTACTGAAAATGCTCTCTCTAACCTTCCACCTTGATTTGTCTTTCCTTTCCTTATACAATTCTTCCTTCACTGCCTACTTCAGCACAAATATTCACTCACTGAATATTATATGTATTTTGTTTCAGAAGATCTTTTTTAACCTACAGATACAGAATTGACATAGCTAATTTTCATTGAAAGAAAGAATGAAGACGAGAGTAAAAACTCAGGGACATGAGTCATAGCTGACTACATAAGGATACCATACTAAAATTAGGCAAAATTTACATTAATTAGTACTGAGACCTTTCTTCTCTCCTTGTTGGCTAGCATCTAGTGTGTAATTTCCGGCAAGAAACTAGAGGAATCTAATTAGTTGCATGCGCAGGAGGTGTGATGACCCAAAAATATTAACATCATTGGTTCCCCATTTAAAGAGACTGGCCTGATCACCTACAAGGATGACCATAATCTATCAGTCTCACCCCAGATGCAGAACTTCATTTAGCCCCTCTTAAATATGAGCAGACAGCCAAGGGTAGTAGATATTTGCAGAAATCATTTACTATAGAACACAGAGAACACAACCAATAGAAAAAGTAACTTAGAGATGACAATTATTATATTGAAAGGAAACAATTTTAAATTGTGATTAATATCCCTACAAGAAATAAGAGAAGATATTGCATCCATAAAAAAAGGAACACATTCAAAACAAGAAATCTTAGAAAATAAAAAGAAAGTGACATAAAAACCTCAGAAAAAAAGTGAGAAGGTGGAGTTAAAGAAATCCAAGAGAGTAAAACAAAGACATGCGGAAGAAAGAAAGTGAGGAAGAAAGGAGAAAATGACTCTGAAACAGTCTCGATGTTCAGTGACTGAAGGAGGAAGCCACAAAGAGAAAGAACAGAGAACAAAGGGATGGGACCTGTCCAAATACAGAAGAAAGCTTCCCAAAATGTAAAACTTGAGTTTTCAAATTGATAGGGCTAAATGAATAAAAACAAGCCCTTATTCTCACGAAGATAGTCATTACAGAGTTGGAAAACCCTCAAGATAAAGAGAAAATCCTACAGCCAAAAAATAATAGTTTTCCTAGAATGAACCAAGAAGAAGAAAAGCAGTGACTTGTTAAAAGTAATATAGGAAGTTACCTGACAATAGAAAAATACCTTTAGGAGTCTAAGAAAAATTACCTTTAGAGTTATATGTCTAACATGACCAATTCAGTATGAAGAAAGAATATATTTTCAGATATTCAAGTCTCAAACAACTTACTTTTGATTCAGTCTTCCACAGAGTCTACCAAACTGAAGGAGCTTATATAAACATAGGATGGCATGGGCTACAAGAATTGAGGAATCTAGAACGCTTACAGAAAGAGAGAGCTCTCCAGGCTAAGGACAGGATTCTCATGGCAGAATAGCAGCTTTGCCACCAAACTGGGAGGAGCTGGCCCAGAAGGCTGTCTCCATTCTAAGTTGAATGCTGATCAGAAAACTACATGGAGAGAAGATCCAGTGTTTCTGAGTGAATTGAAAGGAGAATTATTTGATCTGAGTTGAATGATCCTCAGCACATAGAAAACTAAGCAAGCAATTGATAAGACTGTTAAAAATATGGAAAAACAAGTATGATATAAGGAGGAAAACTGTTGAATACCACATAGCTTTAGATGTCAGAAATATTTGGTTATAATTGCTTAAATATGAGATATTGATTTAACCAATGTTAAGAGAACTCTGTAGCATAAAGGCAATTTGAAAGAGGGTATGTGTAAATGGGGTTTAAATCCTTGTTTTCACAAGGGCAGAGCAACAAATAAACACCTAAAATTAAAAAATTACAAAGCAATATAATAGGAACATTGTTTAACTATACTGAAGAATTCAACTAAAAGAATTGAAAATCATTTTCTAGTTAAAAAGAAAAAACTTATGAAAATGACTTGACTAATCTATGTGCCTATCTTAGCTTTGATTAAAAAGCAAACCAAAGCCAGGCGTGGTGGTGCACCCCTTTAATCCCAGCACTCGGGAAGCTGAGGTAGGAGGATCCTTGTGAGTTTGAGACCAGCCTGGGCTACAAAGTGAGTTCAAGACCAGCCTGAACTGCATAGCGAGACCCTGTCTCAAGAAAGAGGGCTGGGTATTTAGCTTAATGGCCTAACCACCTGCCTGGCAAGTGCAAGGTTGTGAGTTCGATCCCCAGTACCCAAAAATAAAATAAAAAATAAAAGAAATAAAAAGCAAACTAAAAAGTAATTATAGTAGTAAATGTCCTCTCTGTTCATTTTTATGTTTTTAATCAATTACTATTAATAATTTATACTGCCATATGACAGTATGTTGGTAGACCCAATCAAGGAAGAGCCTATTGTGCACAAAATTCCAAAGAATCCCCCAGAGATCCGAGAATTAAAGAAAAATGGACCACTTGCATATCAGTTGGAGTCTGAATTTTTCACACTTGTGAATCTTTCACTATTTCTTCTGTGAAATTTGTGATAGGAGTTATGCTCATTCCCTATAATGACCTCCAAACCCACATCTAATTTATTTATTGCTTAGATTTGGGTAAAATAATAAAAGATCTACTGTCTGGTATTCAGTATGATCCCAGGTGAATTCTACATCCTGCTTTTGTCATGGACACAGTCTTTCCAAGGTGTTCTCCAGTTTCATAAAGACTGTTGGATAGCTAAAACTAACAGGGCTTATCTCCACACTGTACAGTGCCTCACAGAGTAGACAGACCTGGTTTCTGTTTACCAACAGCACTTCTAAGAGATACAACAGAACCCGAAGGTTTTGATTTAGGTTTTTTCATTATAACTAAATAAATGCACATATATACAAAAAATTGATACAAAAATAATGCAAGTACATTTAATATTGAAGGTTTAACATTATACCTCCATAAATAATATTGCCAGTAATTCTCTGTTGCAGAGATCTTCATATAAGCTATTTGATAGAGCTTTTAACACATCCCCCCAGGAATACAATAATCTGGCTGTAATTTAACTTGTCTCAAATTGCTGTCACCAGATCAATCAGAGAGCCACATATTGGATTGTTCCAGTGTTCTGGCTATTCATAGAGAAGTGTTTACAGATAAACTGTCATAACTTGGACTCTACTTCTTTATGATCAAATTATAAATACATTAACAAAGCATTTAGCTATAAGACTAAAAGATCATAGAACTTCTAGATTTGACAGGGCCTTAGCCACAGCTCGGCAGCAATGATGAGCACTGCCATTTACTGAGCAATTATAATATACAAGGTAGTATGCAGAGGGTTGTAAATATCATCTCTGATTTTCACAGTCCTGTAAGCATGAGGTATGCAGAATAATGCCTGCCCTAAAGGAATGTACACCCTAGTTCCTAGAACCAATATATACTATAGGCAAATTGGAATAAAGGTACTAATCAGCTTACCTTAAACTAGGGAGATCATCCTGGATTATGCAAGTGGACACAGTATAATTACAAGAGTCCTTACAAGTGGAAGAGAACAAGAATAGGTTAGAGTGATGCAGAACGAGAAACACTCAATCCATCACTGCTATTTTTGAAGGTGGAACAGGGGGGCGGGGCACAAGGTGTGGAAGGTAGACAGCTTCTAGGGCTTGAAAAAGCACAGAAAAGGATTTACTCTAGGTCCTCTTAACACCTGCTTAGGCCAGTAAGACCTGTGTTAAATTTCTGGCCTCCAGTAGTGTAGGAAAATAAGCCACAAACTTATTTGGTGATTAGTCACAGCAACACCAGGAAAAGCAGATAGTAGCTATTACTGCCTCCATTTATTTCAGATAACAAAAGTAAAGTTCAAAGATTGAATAACTTCTAAAGTCATGAGAGAACTGGTGGCAACCTTGAATAGCATGCCTCCCACCCAAACTTTTCTGACTGCAGTGGCATTTATTGAACACCACCCTGGTAGGAGGCAGGCTCCATTCTATGCACTCTAACATGTCATCTTGTCTGGCACTTACAGCAAGCTGTGAGGTAGGGAGTGGGTACTCTGGTTTCTCAGCTAAAGAAATTCATACTGAGATTGGAGGACGTAGGACTTAACACTGCAATTAGCCAGGTGGGATGACGCATGCCATAACTTCAGCATGCTGGGAGGCTGAAGGAGGCTCATAAGTTTGAACCCAGCCTGGGCATCTGTATTAGTCATTTACCTGTCACTAAAAGAAGTACCAAGTGCTCACAACTTTTAGAAGAAGTTTCTTTGGCTTACAGTTTCCAATGAGTTAAGTCCATAATCTGCTTATTCCAAGGCAGAAACAGCATGGTAGAAGGACTTGGTGGAATAGAGTTACTCGTCTCATGGGAGCCAAAAGGCAGAGCAGAGGACTAGTGCCAATGAAAAATGGGCCAGGGAATATATATAGTACCCAAGGCCTTGCCTCTGTAACCCACCAAGACACACCCATGAGCATGTTTTATTAATCCACTAGGCTCTTCTTAATCCAAGTTGACATAGTAAGATTAACAACATTCATAGCATTTTAGCAATTTACAGAGACTATTCTCAGTGGAGGAAAAAATGTAGTGACTCCAGTACATATACTTCTAATCCTAATGCCAGTTTGCTATCCTCTTGCAGTTTATGAATGAGAAAACCATGAGCTAATGTCTCCTTCTTCTGAGGTCACACATTAAGGCAGTGCCACTGACAGACCTGCTTAAAACCCAAGCTATCTCCTTCTTGTCTGGAGCTTTATCTTATATTTACTGTGGAGATACCACAACAAGAAAATACACTAAATAACAGCCCTAATTACAAAATGATGCATTTGCTCTCCCCTTGTTGTTGGTGTAGTTCATTTTCCTAAGAAATTTTATACATACCCAAATCTTTCTGTCTTAGCTAATTACGCAATTCCCAAGTGTCTGTCCTGTCTGTATTTTGAGTTTGGGCTCATTAACATACCTTTACCTTAGAGGATAGAATCATTAAATTAATTTCATTTGAGAGAATTACTGTCACTGTCTTGCTCTAGCAGGGTAAAGAGGGGCTGCTTTCACCCTCTGGTTCCCTTCAACAGCCTCTGCTGAGACACGACTCAAAACGTTTAAAGGACTGTGATCTTATTTTCTGTCACTCTTTATACACAATTTCAATCTTCTCACACAAACAACACTTATCATACAAGTTAAACAGATTTAAATTTAAGCAAAATTGAGTGTCACCACATGTGCTTATGCCAGATCTATATAATTCATTTGAGGTTTTTGGAAACATGAACCAAGTCATTTATGCTTCATAGGAACAGATTATATCATTTGAAATCCTCAATAAAAATGCAGTCTCATATTCTACAGATGGGTGTCATTTAATTATAATATGTATTTAAAATGCAAAGGGCTACATTAATTCCACATTGTGGCTGAGATTTTAATTGCACTCAAGTTAGGAAATTCTGAGTTAATGTTCCCCTGGCATCTCCCATTCAGCTTCTTAGAACAGATGTATTGTGATCTGAAGAGGATTTCAATATGTTTTTACATGCTGTTCATGTAGAGATGCCTTTGCAATACTGGGGTGGCAAGCATTATGTAAACAAAGTTGATCCCAAGCAGCCTGCAGCTTCCTTTCATGAACTTCCCCTTGATCAAATGGCTTCAGATAGCCTCTCACTGTATATATGCCTCCTCTTTCTTCCCCAGATTAGGTATCACAAAAAGGTGATTTCAAGGCTCCTATTTTGTTTTGGTTGGGGAGAGGGAAGGTACCCATATTTAAAGTGCTCAGAGCATTAAACTGCTCATATATTTAAAAGGAAAAAAAATAAACATTTTAGAGTATGTACTATTTAATAAATGCTGATTGGCCAACAATAAAACCAGTAGCCTTACTCAAGTACTATTGTTATGAAAACTAAAAAATATATTCCACTGTGGAAACAGAAATTTTAAGCCCTTAAGATCTTTTCTGTAGACTGGAGACAGCCCAAGGGCAGAAGAAATGCCACTCGGGGGTGTTTCTAGTGAATAAGGCCAACGGTGAAAGAAAAGTAACAAAATGCTAGATGTTTTGGGCACCAAAGCCCCAGTGAGATTACTGTAGGGTCAAGGATTTGGGGAAAAGACTGATTTTACACTTAAATTATTAGAAAATATTCCATGACACTGCACTGTCAAAAAGGAAGATGAGAACTTCCATAAAAAATAAAAACAGCTAAAAACAATATTGTTCATTTATTCTGTTACTTCAGTCCTTCGGTCTGTTCTGTGACCAGGACTGTATCAGGCCAGGGGGATTCGAAGGTGAACAGTAGGTACTGGTCTTGGCTGCTTTGGGGCTCACAGCCTCCTGAGGCCACTGTCTACATAAGAAATAAGTTAAATCAGTACAGAGGTTTTTGTTTTATTTTTAATACAGTTACCTAGAAAATATTAAAGATTATGAAGAGAAGAATAAATGGGTATTTCATCTTGAAAAGATGAATGTTAAGAATGTTAAGTATAGAAATAGGAACTTGTCTTATATATTTTATGAGAATGTTTTTATTATGTATGTATGCCCCTGTGAAATCTTTTTAATTAAAATCTGCAAGGCTAATAAGCAGTAATATATGAGAAAGAACTTTAAGTTCTTAGGAAAATAGGCAGTATATAAATCTTTGGGGAGGAAAATAAATCCTAAACCCTCACAGAAAAATCAGTGAAAGACCTAATCACAGATCTCAGACCTCCCGGCTTCTTGACTAGCTCTTTATGTTAGATCATAACTTTTTATATTAAAAAAAGAAAGCCAGCCTAATTGAAAAAAAAAATCAATGCATTTTTTTCTGAGGCTTTTACACTTAGTTTTATCAGTCTGGGCTTTACTGGTTGAAAATAGCTATAAAGCAAATAACCACCACCAGGCAACTGTGACCTTCTCCAGATTCACCATCCTTTTCCTCATTGACTGATTTCTCCTCAGATTTTACAATGATTCCCAAATTACTGCTGCATCTTTAAGAAATGTATCCTGGATAAGAAGCCCACAGAAAAGCTGGTTAAAGGCTGAGAAGAGGCCCTTAATCTTAACCATACAATCCTTTGTAAGATACAGAGTTCCTAGGTCCCAGAGCAATGAAATACCATTACAAGGACTGACCAAAGCATACAGCAAATGTTTAAATTTTTTAAAATTACTACAGTAAAAGATACATTGCCATTAATCCCCCTCAGAATACGCTGCAGTTTGAAAACACTTACGCCATTGCTCTTGACAATACTTATCCCATTGTTCTTGACACTTTATGAAGCAGTTCTGTAAGTCTTCTTCTCTGAGTGTCTTTATAAAGTATGATCAAAAGTGCAGTGAGTGCTCCTGCCAATGACCGTCCCACAGAAAGGCAGACTCACAAAAACATTACAGTGTGTCCTCATCTGCCTTATCCTCTGGATCTGGTACTGTGCAACTTCTGGCTTTTCCCCAAAGTCAAAATGATCCTCAAAGGTAAACATTGTAAATTCGTTCAGGACATCAAGGCAGCCATGGCAGCATGACTGAAGACGTGAAAAAAGATTTCCAGAAACTTCTTCAGAAAGTGGCAAGAGCAACGGGATTTTTTTAAAAGTATTTTTGACCTGACGAAGATTTTGATGGGGATTGGTAATGTGTCTTTTTCTGCGATAATTTATTTTCATTTAAACACAATTTTATCATAACTTATACATGCATCAGAGGTTTGAATTCTGCAGGAGTAGAGATGTATAGCACTTTGGCAAACAGAGGGAAAACTCTAACTTGGAAGAGATGGATATTGTTATGGAAAACTGATACGGTTTTAGAGTTGTTGAATTTTTGAATAAATATTCAACTCTTACCTGGACCCTTATGTAAGATGGATTGATGGATGGATGGGTGGATGGATAGATAAATTTTTATGAAGGATTGGTTTTTTTTTTTTTTGCCTCTGTAATTTTTACAACAATAATTGGATAGATAATTTATAAAGAGGCAATTTTTTATTAAGACAGGATGTTTGCAGAAACTAGTAGAAAACCAACCTCTTTAAAGGAGTGATTGCCTCCTTAAAGTGCCAATTTCCCTGTAAAATTTATCCTTGGGAAGTCAGTGAGGAGTACCCCAGGCAGTTGGAAGGAGACAATTCATTAGTGGTTAGTATACACAATTCATGAAGGACATTAATTCACAAAATGAAAAACTAATCGAGTGTTTAGCTGGCTCTTTATCTCCAGTGGCAGTCTGCACTGTCTGTGTCCTTAGTGGTTAGTGAGCTGATGGATCTGAGGTCAGACCTGCTTATCACAGCTCATCTCAAATGAGTTTACATCACTCTCTGAGCTTCACTGAGCATCACCACTCTCTTCCTCAAAACCAGCAATCAGAGACCCCAAGGGAGCTATGAAGTTGTGTCTGCTTTTGAGTTTGCTACCCTTTCTCTTTGACTTCCTGAAGTAGCCTCCGCAAAACTTTTGTACTCCTTTGCATTTGTATCTTACTCAGCAGTCATCCATTGGCTAATTCCCATAGCCACACTCTGAGCTAAACAGAAAGCCAGCATCTTTATTTTCATTTTATAGACAGAAAACTAAAGAATAAAAGATATCTGTATTTGACCAGTGGTCGAACTGAGATACTGATTTGAGAGCTGTATATTATTTCATTAAGCTGAAATGAGTTCCCTCTTCTTTTTCTCCTCTTCACAGTCTGTCTTTCCTGTCTTTTCACTACCTTTCATTGCAGTTAGTTAGGCAATTCATTGTATTTATGATTTACACTTTAGGAAGTGAGAAATTTTTACCAGTCATTCATCAGAAGTAAAAACCACAGATATATTTTCTTCTCAAAATCTATGGTGATGATTCTTGGACATTTTTTCTTCTTTCTGGATTTTCTTTCTTTCTGGATTTAAGAGTCCTTTACTTTTGTCTTAATTATTTTTTTCTTATTAGTAAAAACAAATATAATGACTTTTTAACCAACTTCAAATATCAGAATTGCTTCACTAAGTTCAAAAATACATTTTGAAACCAGTGCGATAGTATATGTAGAGAGAGAAATACTTACATCCTTAACTCTAAACAAAATGTCTCTTAGAGCAACACTGCAAATGTTAAAACCTAAGTATTTCCATTCTGTATGTTGTGAAATTTTTTGTAATTTTGTATCTTGTGGGTTCTTTGAGTGGCAGAGAATGAGAAAATACTGAAATTGGTATTATATGAAAAAGAAAATTTGGCTTTTCTAATTATGCCTTTGACTTCTAACTCCCCTAGTATGTTCCTCGGTGCCAGCTGATTCGGTGTCCATTCTAAGTAGGCATCCTGACTGAAAAAACAAATCGATACATACTCAGCTGGGTAATCACAATGATTTTATGCATAGACAGGGATTCATAAGTCAGGTGCCCTCTGGAACTTATGAAACACAAATTAATCTAGGGAAGCACTATTTTATGGAACCATCAGGGAAGATACTTATTCATTCGTTCATTCATATTTTAAAGTCAGTTCAATTTAACAAGTAACAGTACCACTATGTGCTAAGCTACAGGGACAGGAGTAAACAAGACCTCTCTGCTTGTAGGGGTTTATTAAATTATGAAAAACACTGAAAATTGTTTCACTAGAATGTGACTTGCCCGCTATAGAGAAAATACGTATATGATAGGGACTTTTAAAGAAGTATGTGGCTTTAGGGTAATATAAGTAGCAGGGATGCCTTTCTCAAGGAGGTGACCTTGGATCTGATCTTCAAGGATAAATACTAATTGTCCAGGCAAAGAAGAGATGGAAGATCATATTATAAAGAATAAATCACATACACGAAAAAAAGGCTATGAAGGGAAAGAAACTGTGACGAAGTTGGGCTGGTTCATGTAATCATAGAACTCACTCCAGGGATAATTCATGTATGGGGTTCACTCTAGGGAGCCAGCAGGGAAGCTAGAGATGTGCACAAGGACCAGCTGAGATTTTATTTGGAGAGCAATGCCAAGATACTGAAAGAAGATTGTAGACATAAGATACTTGATCAAAAAGTGTTTTAGAATAATTTCTCTAGTCAAACTTTGGGATATATATTTAAGAGGGATAATTTTGAAACAGATAAACAGGTAAGAACCTGATGTGGTAAAATGAGTGATGAGCCAGGTGTGGTGGCGCACTCCATAATCCCAGCACTCAGGAGGTTGAAGCAGGAGGATCATTACAAGTTTGAGACCGCCTGGGCTACAAAGTGATCCCAAGGTCAGCCTGAACTGCAGAGTGAGACCCTGTCTCAGAAAAGACAAAAGATAAATAAAATGAGTGATGGATGGTAAAGACCTGCTCAGTCTGTTCGTTGCTGCTGTAACAGTACGATCAGCCCACCATGTACTCAGGCTCTGCATCTGGATTCAGCAATTTTCGGGGGGAAAAAATCGCTTCTGTACTGAACATGTGCAGACTTTTTTCCTGTCATTACTCCCTAAAAAATACAGTATAAAGACTATTTATATAGCATTTGCTTTTCAGGGATTAGAAATAACCTAAATATGATTTAAAGTTCATTAGTGGATGTGTGTAAGTTATGTCTAAATACAGTATCACTTAATTTAAGGGATTTGAGCATCCTCAGATTTTGTTATCCATGGAAGGTCCTTGGAACCAATCCCTGTGTATTCTGAGGAAAAAACTAATTCATGATGAGGGAGAGTTTACACTATAGAAGTTGAACTGCAATACACTAGGTAGTTTTAATAAAATATAATATAGGTTGAGTATCCCTTTTCTGATAGGCTTGAGAGTAGAAGTATTTCAAATTCTGAATTTTTTTTTAGATTTTAGAATATTTCCTATACATAATGAGATATTCTGGGAATGGTACCCAAATCTTAACATGAAAGTCATTTATGTTTCATATATACTTTATACAAGCATCCAGAAGGTAATTTTATGCATTATTTTTACTGCATTTTAGTTTTGAGAGACATAAGAATCACATTCATTGTTGGGTAATCGATCATATCTTGATCAATTTGATTTTTAATTTCATGCCTTTAATTCATTTGCCAAAGGGCTGATGTTCTGAACCAGTGATGATAAAACCTATGGCACATGTGCAGCAGCCAGCTATTTATCACTGACAGTTCTTAAAGTTTTGCCATCCCGGGACTCTAAATTATGAAGGCCATAAGTTGTAACTCACTGGTATGTTCATAGATAAAGAGTTTGGAAGATTCATTCAGTGTTAAACTGAATCTTTTATAGAATTATTGAAAGCAAATGCAAATTGAGTGACCTTGCTAAGAAGCCTGTTTTGCTGAGGTCTACATCTTTTTTAATTAAATGTAACAACTGTACATATTAAATAGGGTACAATGTAACATTCCAACACATATATTCAAACATGTAGTGATTAAATCAGGGTGACAAGAATTTCCATTCCTTATTTCTTTATATTTGGAGCCTTTAAACTCTTCTCTTCTAGACCTTCATAGAATGTATGCTAGGTTACTGTGAACTGTAGCCTCCTTACTGTGCTCTGGAGCATTAGAACTTATTCCTTCTATCTAGCTGTGTTTTTGTACCCGTTATTTAACCTCTGTCTATCCCTGCTCCCCTAATCCACAATGTCCAGCCTCTAGTAAACACTATTCTACATTCAAATTGAATTTTTTAGTTTCCACATATGAAAGTGAACATGTGGTACTTGTCTTTCTGTTCCTAGATGATATCACTTAACCTAATGTCTTCCAGTTCATTTTGCTGCAAGTAAGATTTTATTCTTTATGGCTAGATAATATTTCATTGTGTTTAAATACTACATTCTTTTTATCTGTTTGGCCAGCATAAAGATTTTCCAAAAAATAAAAAAAGATCTTCCATATGATCCAGTTATCCCATTCCTGGATATGTAACTAACAGAAATGAAATTAGGACATTAAAAAGACAACTTCATGCCCATGTTTATTGCAGTACTTGTCACAATAGCTAAGATATGAGATCAACCTAGGTGCCCTTTGAAGTTTGCACCTTTAACCTGGGATTTATTTATAAAATAGTAGAAGAGACCATGGCACAATTTTCTGAAAAATTAGGAACCAAAATGGTTCTGTGGAAGATTTTCTAAAAGAAAGACTGCATCTACTTTGGAACAAAATCTTGGAATGTGTTTTGAGAATAAGAGCAACTTGTAATTCATTAAGTACTCAGTAAATGCAAAAAGACAGAACACTAGAGATCATATAACTAAAATGATAAAGAAAAAGGAGAAGCAGTTTACTTGTTTCTAAATAAATATCATTGAATATACGATTTTCCCTCCACTCATCCTCAGGCTATAGAAGTTATTCCATAATTTAGATGTTTGACTTTTTTCCCTGCCTTGTTGTCAGTTGGAACATGAAATACCGTGGACACTTGCTTGTTTGCAACCAAGTCTTTTGTTTATAAACACCTCTTCTTTCTTTCTTTTTTCTTTTTTTCTTTTTTCAGCAGCAGAAACCTTTTTCCCAGTAGAATTGCTGTGCTAAACCTTAATTGGGTAACAAAAGTGGAACTTCCCTCAATAAGGTGGTGAGGAAAGGAAAGGGTGGGGAAATGGAGGTGAAAGTCTGAAGAGCCCTTTCTGAAAACCCTTGCCTTGGAGCTTACAATATGCCACAGAAAGAAGAGCCCAAGGTTTCTTGATGACCCTTTATCCCACTCCTTTCCCCTCCAAATGTGAGTAGAAGGTTGTATTCGCTCATCAAACCTCAATTAGGAGCACAGAAACCAGTTTAGATGTTTCAAACAAGAGAAAGTTTAATACAGGGAAGTAGAAGCTTTAAAACTCATTTAAAGGCTTAGAAAACAGTTGAAAAGAAGCAAAAAGCAAGAAAAGTGGCCGCTGGCTTTCAGAAAAATCAGAAATGGAACCTCATGGGTTCACCTACCTGTAGCAAAGGAGTGGCTGTTTGCAGGAGCTCTCATGGACTTTCGCAAGCCTCTTATTTGCCAGTTGCCTGAGTATCTTTCAGCTACTGCCTGAGAATACTTTCTCCTTTCTGTGCATCTTTTGGGAGTGCCACTCTGTAGCACAGCACAAACCCCAAGGCTAGTTGGCAGGAGTTTAAAAAGTGTCCACTGCTTCCAGGAAAGCAACTGAGGAGAATGCTGTGATGACAACAGACAAGGACACAAGGGTGTTTTCCCTTGCCTTTGTACAGTTAATTTAGTCTAGGGTACTATGAAGGGTAACATTTTTAAGTAAGCAAATAAAATAACAAGAGCCCTACAGTAGTAAATAGAAAAAGCATCCTTCCCAAATAATCCTGTTTCAGCTGTTTTAAACCTTAATAGAAGACCTGATTTGTTGATGTTTTTATGTGCATATTAAAATAATTTATAACCCAATATCTGTCTCTTCTGGTGACAGTTTCTTTCATTTCAGGTCAGAACTGCATAAAGTCAGTAATGGCTATTTAAATTCATAATCATTACTCCCTTATCTAAACCACATGGAATCACACCCATGAGTGTCGTTTTTCCTCTCTTCTCATCACGCCTTCGGCAGAAGGGAAGTAAACTGTGGTCATGAAATAAATGCTGATTCAAAGTACAAATATAAGCATGACCTTTCAGGTCATGTTTGTATAAGGCAGATCTAATCTCTCAAACACATGAACACTGTCAAAGCTTTGTTGAATAATATTTTGAATTCCTAAAATAACTCCTAGGTTCAGTTTGCTGAAGCGGTAAGATCCACAAGCATTCTCATTGGTATCCTGAGGGTAATTCTCCTCAAAATAATGTAAGGAACACTATTATCTCCTCCTGAGCTGCTTCTGAACATCATTTCTTGCTTTTCCCCAAACTACCATGACCACATGCCTGCCTGAAGTACCATCTCTACAACTCTGGAGAAAGTCATTCTACCCTTTTTATAGATGAAAAGATAAAATTCAAACCTGCTACCCTTAATTCTTCTTTCCTCCTGCGTATCTTCACTGGTTTGTATATTGCTCATGTTTTGTGATGCCTTACATTCAAAATGTCATATTTTGTACAACATAAATGTCTTACTGTCTATATATCATTTCCTATCTGACCATTAGTCATGAAAACAGGTAGGAGGATAAGTCTAGGAATTTCACTGGTCTAGGCTTCCTATTAGGAGGTTGAGAAATAATAATTTGGATTCTCTGAGCCTTTACTATGTGTTTATCACTGTCCTCACAATGACCATCTGAGGCTAAAAATATTGTCTCTCTTATTCACAAGTTTAATAATTTGCCTAACATTATTCAATTAGTGAGTGGTTGAATCAGAATTTATCCACTGCTTTGGAGGCCATTCCAAAAGAAATGGTAATCAATTAAAAATGTCGTACATAGGAAAATTTGATTCATACTTAATATGAGAATAGTCATTTTCTTTTACTTAGAAAATGTTATTTAGATTTTCAGGCAATATCCTGAAATCATGTTATCATCTGATAGATAAATGATCACTTTTCTTGAAAGTTATAGGGACAGATTACTAATGTTTTGCTTTTTAGGAAAGTTTCTTCTGAAAGTATCTATATGAACTGTTAATTATTCCAGGGATTATATGGCAAAACTAGAATGAAAGTGTGAATAGTATTCATGTGTTACTAATGCATAAAGACAGAAATATGGTTATATATTATTAAACTTCACAAGGCATTAGTCAATATGTGTATGGTACCAGCACATCAATTCAGCCTACACAGAGAATATATGACACAAGAGATATTAAAGAGGAAGTATTTAACTGTTATCTTTACCACATACTGGAGAAGTGGCTCCATGTGTATTTATTGAGGAGAAATTGTTTTAGAGAGATTTATACCTACAAATTCTGTACTGTGTGTCAGCAAGTTAATTCAGCATGCTTCAAAACAGCCCATACCAACCACATAGCTAGTCACAGTGATGGTCCGTGCCTGCTGGCACAATGATGGTCCATGCTTGCTGGCAGGGCCAGCTCTGTCTCCAGATAAATCAGTTGTATGTTGCTGGCCACACAGCAACAGAAACAGGGTTGCCAAGCTTCTAGGTTTCTGCTTATTTTTCTCTGCAGTCAGAGCTACTCTCAGGTTTTGCCATCAAATGTATAAAGCAAACCCAATTGCTCCAATGCCTACATAAATACAGATATTGGGTTTTTGGTACATATTCATTTAACACATCTTTATTAAATAAATAGTAATAGTAGTAGGACTAGTAATTGCCCTGTAGCAAGCATGTGTATGTTGAATATTCTTCTACTTTTTTGTAGATTTTCTCATTTAATCATCAGAATTCAGTGAAGTAGGTATGATGATCTTTCTCTTACGGTAGAGAATCCATTATGGAAATGTATAACAGAAAGTCAGATTTTGATCTTGGGTCTCTCTGCCTCCAAAGAGCGCCCTCCCACTCATTAGAAGTGACACTTTGTGGTCCCAGAAACCCACAGGTACATCGGGATACAAAGATAAAAATGAGGTTGTACTTGAAGTCAACAAAGTAATGATTATTTCTCACTTCAAACCCAAATTTATGGGTGATACAGCTGCCTGAAAAAGAAATTTCATGAAAAAAAGGCAAGTGGTAAAAGACAAATTGAAGAGGGATTCCATCTCACACTTTCAGTTGACTACTTAAGTTCTATTCCCCATTTGTGGAATAAGCCATGCCCTACGGCTCTTTGGAAAGTTTACAAATGTTAAAGCTAGTGGGATCCTGCTTGAACATGGACAAATGTTCTCTCTCTGCCTTGTAACATTTTTGCCTCAGAAATTATCTTACAACCTAAATCCATGTCACTTATTCACCTACAATATCTGGTTTAGTATTTGTTAACACTTTAAGATGTTCTTTGATGTGGGATTTTACAGAAATACAAAAGGCTCACAAAATCCATGGAAATCTAATATAACTTCACAATAGTGCTTTTCAGCAAAACGACTGGAGATGTTCATTAGCTTTTCCCCCTCATTTCTCTTTCATATCTATCAGGAGCTGAATTGGCCACACCACATGCCTTTTTAGTAGATGATGAGGTTCTTACAAAGCCTCCGGGAGGATTATTTGAAATAAAGGGGAAAAAATCAATCTTAATGTTTCTACCCAGGACTGGAAGAGACTGGGTTCTGCATTATCAATCAGAAGCTATAAAGATCATGTGTATGTGCTGAAGCTAAATGTTCAGAGAACCTGGTTATACTTGTTACCATTGAGCACTATTTCGTGAGTAACTGGGTGAGATTGTCTCTCCACTGAGCTGTACGGTATATATACTGTTGGCTCAGAATTGGCTTCTCATCCCATGGTAGCCTAAGGGAATGAATATCCACTTTTAATTTATCTCTTATTTTTTGTTATCTCTTAAGAATGGGCCTTACTTGAGCCTCTTTTTTTCTTTCTATACAGTTAAATATTTGGAATAATTCTTTAGTCTTGAATGCTCATACAGTTTCTTAGCCTGAAAAAAAAAAAAAAAGTTCCAGGCTAATGAACTATTTGGAAGGCATTAGGCTAAAAGCATTATGGAGACATGATTTTTTAAAATAGATATAAAACTCTTTGACTTGTCCTTAACTGAAGGTTAAATTCAGCAAGCATTATCAGCAATCTGCTGAGTATAAGCAGGAGCACTTACGCGCAATAACAGGCTGGGGATTTAGCTCAGTGGTGTAAGCACCTGCCTGGTAGGCATGAGGTTGTGAGTTCAATCCCTGGTACAAAAGAAATAAAATAAGAGATGCCAGGAAGAACAAGTTGCTGTGTCCCCACAGATCTCAGTCTACTAGAGATGTTGTGAGTAAATACGGTGCAAAATGAAACGTTCTAAATCCATAGGAAAGTGACTAGAATTTCAAGGGTAGCCCCAAGTGGGCACAGTGCTAGGTACCAAATTCCTTCCACACAGCAGCTGAGTTGTGCGTATGAGAAAAACAAGGCTTAGAGCTGTTAAGAAATTTCTTCTAGAATTAATAACAAGTAAAAGGATAAATTATATTCTTCTGGGAAACAGCAGGCAAAGAGTTGAAAATTAAACACCATCCTTAAAATTAAGTGCAAGTACTTTATAAGAGTTTAGTCCTTGGTCTTTTGGGGGTAATGAGGGGCTTGTAACAGTGTAGTTTCAAATAAAAATTACTGTAGATTTCAGACATTAAGCTGCACAGTGAGTGGGACAGGCATAGTCTCTCTTCCCCCAAGTGTTACTGTCTGTAGTTAGGAAAATATGTGATATTCCAAAAGAAACATTTTATAGAATTCTTGCAAGTTATGTTGTCCATCATCTTATGAATGATAGTAAGAAGAGATTTAGCACACCATCATGTAACAGAAAAGAAAGTAGGTCTCTACCTCCTACACTCACATGTAAAATGTTTCCTCCATATTCACAAAGAACATGCTTTTAACTTAAATATATTGTCACTTAAATGACTAGGGCTTAGAAAAGCAAATATAAATAATATACCTTCACCTTACCCTCCAGTTTCCATACCCTTAGGTCTTTTTTACTTGCTGATAATAAATTTCTTTTATCTCTCCCACCACAATTTTTTGAAGTCTCTTCTATTTGCCCTTCATCACCTATAAAAGTGGTCAAAAGAGGGCTCACATCCAGCGATAACAGTGAAAAGTCTAGGAGTTCTTACTGCATAATGGTTTAGATATAAAAGGATTCATTGGTTGGCAGCTATATCTTAATATAGAGTAGGCTATATTTGTAGGACAAAATCTGTGGGGAAGAGGGTCTAATTTAAATAATGTTGAATATGTCCCCATCCTTTCAAATCAGAATGTCATTGAACAATGTCAGTCTACATATTGTTTCTCAAAATCAGTTGACTTGGTTTGTTCAAATCCAGTTACTAGTTATAATTTTGAGATAGAAGAACTGTTGCTTATGAAATTGGATATAAAATAAAGAGCAGTTTCCAAAGAAATGTTTTCTGTAGAAACATAGCAAAAGAACTCAAAACTAGGTTGTAGATAGTTTGGAAAATGGGAAAAAACAGCTAAACAAATGAATTGACATAGTAACAGAAAGTAAGGTCTGTTGCAGAAAAGTAGCTAAGTATTGGAAAGTGTGTCTTAGGAGAAAGAGAGTAATCAGAAAGAGTTACCAAGAAACTTTACAGCAACTAAAGAGGAAAGGACATCTTTATCCAAAGAAAATTCAAATTAGATATTAATAAGATAGGAGATAGTTTATCTAGTGAACATCACATACACATTGCAGAAGCCACTAGGTTTCACAAATGGGTAAACATAATACTAACAAACACTTAATCAGATGTCTGAAGTGTATAGAGCACTAAGGTATAGATGGGAGATTAGTTTGTGTAGTTTGCAAATAAGTCAAGGTAAACAATAAAAAGTAGGAATGGTAGCACAAAGCAATTACAAACATTGAGGATAAAATTAGCTGGCATTAAAGTTCCATCTTAGAGCTGTGGTACTACTATATCTGATGCTGGCTTGTTGGTAGAATACCCCTTAGGCATTTAGGGAGAGGAAAAAGGAGTTGCTAGCCAGTGAGGCATAACATTGGTTTATAACAACCCTTCCCATACTTTTCTACTTGAAATTTGTACTTTAGCATAATAATAGCCAGCTGTGCATCTCAACAGCTGCACCTGAAGGATACAGGAAGCACTCTTTGTATTTACCCACTTAGTTCGACAAACAGCATGGTGTGTGCAGGAGTGCAAAAGTGTCAAACTTGGATTTTCACCCACATAATATTCCATGTAACAGGTTTCATGTGTGTTTACCTGAATATCGCAGTGGGTAAAACACACCCACACTACAGTTCTGTTACGAAAACACATTGTACCATAATGGGGTGTGGGTGTGATTCACAGTAGCTGTACCTGGGAAAGCAAAAACCCATCTGAACATTCACCCATTTGGCAGAAAAATGGCAAGGTTTGTACAGGAGCTCCAAAGCAGCAACAGGCAAATTCTACCAATGAAATGTTCACTGCTAAATTTCTGCACATTTAAGATTTTTTTATAAAAAGCTTTCTTTTGATTTTTCTGGTAGAAGTAGCCCAATTCAGTATAATGGCTCAGGAAAAAATAGATTTGTAAGTTTTGGAGGAAGTCAAAAGTGAAACATAAAATTACTCATACATGGATGATGAAGATGAAAATGACTTTGATGTTGATCATGTGAGCCAAAGTTCCTGTGACAATGAAATGGAGCAAGAGTTGACTGATACAGACCCAGGGAATTCAAACCTCCCTGATTCAGATGATGAAGAAAACAGCAATATGAGTACATATTTGACTAGTCAAAATGGTACAAAATGGTCACATAAACAAATGGAACTACATCTGAAAATATGGCGAGGATCTTGGCAGGGATGAAACTTATTGGACTGAATGCCAGCACTGCCGTTCAGTGTTGGAAGTTGTTTGTAACAGACAGAACACTACAAGATGTTGTGAAATACACAAATACTAAAGTACAACTAGAATGTTCTGTGTGCACCAATAACCATTATTTATTGTGACACCTCACTACCTGAACTGAAAGCATTCATAGGTCTGCAGTACTTAGGAGGGCTTTCTCATGGTAATGACAGGAATGTAAAAGAGTTATGGAAAAGCAATGGATGTGGGCTTAAGGTTTGTACAATAACAATGACATTGAGGCGATTTGGTTTCCTTCAAAATTGCCTTAGGTTTGATGACAAAACAACCTATCAAAAAAAGAAAAAGAACTAATGATCTGGCTGCTATCTGGTCATTGTCTGAGAAATTTCTGGGTAATTGTCAAACAATTTGCACACCATCTGAAACATGATCATATGAACATCTTGCAGCATTTCATGGTCACTGTTGCTTCAGGCAGTATATGCAAAACAAAGCAAAACAAAACAAAAAAATATCATCAAGATATACAGCATAAGCATTCTCTTCCTCCCTGTATGGGTGGCCTGTGATTGGGAAGTCCCTGTGTGGGAACTGCTGATAGCAAGATGTCTTCAGGAAATACCATAATTGGGCACCCTACCCCCAAATTTAACACCATAGCTGTTATGCCAGATGGTCAGTTCAAAGATATCAGCCTGTCTGACTACAAAGAAAAATATGTTGTGTTCTTCTTTTACCCTCATGACTTCACCTTTGTGTACCCATTGCTTTCAGTGATAGGGCAGAAGAATTTAAGAAACACAGCCGCCACATGACTGGCGTTTCTGTGGATTCTCACTTCTGTCATCTGGCATGAATCAACACACCCAAGAAGCAAGGAGGATTGGGGCCTATGAACATTCTCTTGGTATGAGATCCCAAACGCATCGTTGCTCATGATTATAGGGCCTTAAAGGCTGATGAAGGCATCACATTCAGGGGCCTCTTTATCATTGATGTTAAGGGTATCTTTCAGCAGACCACAGTAAACAACCTTCCTGTTGGCTGCTCTGTGGATGAGACTCTGAGACACATTCAGTCCTTCCAGTTCACTGATAAACATCCAGCAGGTGGAAGCCTGGCAGCAATACTATCAAGCCTGATGTTCAGAAGAGCAAAGAGTATTTCTCCAAGCAAAAGTGAGCACTGAGCCATGAGAACAAAAGCTCTTTTGTACTTTTTATTCATGCTTTAAATATAAGATATGATGTAGGACAATACATGCCTTTTCTACAGGAGTTGGGGAAACCATCTTTGTTTCCACTGGTAGTAATGGCCTGAGCTGCACTGTGGGGTAGACCATCTGATAATGTATGATGTACTACTAGCAGGGCCTTTTGTAGTGTCTAGTAAACTTGAACCGAGACCTTGAAAAAAAAAATATGGCATAAAAATCTATGCCCTTTTAGAGGCAAAGATTCATTATGCTTTCAATTTAGAAATTTACCCTGGAACTCAGCCCCCAGGTCCTTTACTAGTATACTCATTTGTATAGTAATAAACCAAATGCTGTTATGAACAGACTTGCTCCCATCTCCCCAACTAATCGGAATGGGACATTCAACAGTTGGTTTACCAGTTTCCAGTGGACATTAAATTTGCTGACAGAGCACAAGTTGACCAGTGTCAGAATTGTACACAGGAACAAAGCAGAAATTCCAAATGAAATTTTGCGATTTCAAAACAGAATTACAAAGTACAATCTTTGGATTTCAGAAAGATATAACACTGGCTTCATGTATAACAAAGAAAAACAGAGTGGTACTGTTAATGTCAACATTGCACCATGATGGGAATATTAATAGGGAAACCTCAGCAAAAGCCTGAGATGGTAACTTTCTACAACAAAACCAAAGGCAGCGCAGATGTTGTTGATGCATTGTGCAGTAGCTATGATACTAATGGAAACACAAAGCATTGGCCAATGGTTGTGTTTTACTCCATTTTAAATGTGTGTGGCATAACCAGTCTGATAGTTTACAAAGAAAATAACAAGTACAAAATACCATGGACAAGTTTTCTTAAAAATATTGGGACTGGAACTCATAAGACATCCTTTATAGCAGAAGAAAAACAAAATGTTTCTGCCCAGTGAACTACACAGAGAATTATGGAGCATGCTTGTGAGCTGACAGTTGAACAGGCAAGTGCAGCATCCCAAAGACCTACTACAACAACAGGAAAACCAAAAAGATGTCATCTGTGCCATGCAAGAAAGGATAGGAAAACAAAATGTACCTATTATCGGTATAGTGATATATAGCAGTTTTCATGGGTGAAAACTGCCTTGAGTGTGACAGTTGAAGCAAAGATTATTTCTGTGGTAGAATTTTGCTTTTACACTGTAATTCACAAAAGTCTTTGTTTCTGATATTATCTTTTAGGTTTTGTAAGCAGGTACATAGGTGATATGTAAATGTTGTGTATTTTAAGCACTCGTTATATATTTGATATTTTATTGATTTCTTATTTTCCTGCTAAGTGCACACTGTACAATATAATAGGAAACTCCAGACAAAACAGGAAGACAACAGAGGTGACAAGAATAGCATGCCACGTAGGAAAGTAAACACGTGCAGTCAGTGTAAGTAAGACGTGCACAGAACATGCATTTGATATGTGAAGACTGCCTTGAGTGTGACAGTTGAAGCAAAGATTATTTGCATAGTAGATTTTTGTTTGTATTTACACTGTGGTTCACATAGTTATTTCCTTCTGATGTTATCTTTTAGGTTTTGTAAGCAGGTACACAGCTGATGTGAAAACGTTTATTCTGAGCACTTATTACATATTTGATATTTTATTGATTTCTTATTTTCCTGCTCAGTGCACATTGTGCAATAGTCAGAAGCTCCCAACAAAAGAGGAAGACAAGAGAAATAACAAAAATGACCTGCACACAGGAAAAGAAAGCTAAGCATGTGTGCTATCAGTGTAAGCAAAGAACATGTCAGTGTAAGCAACATGTGCTCATGGAACATGCAGTTGTCATGTGTGAAGACTGCATTGGGTGTGAGAATTGAAGCAAAGATTATTTTTGTGGTAGAATTCTATTGGTATTTTCTTTGTACTTCATATATTTTTTATTTTAATGTTACTTTTTAGGTTTCATAAGGAAGTACATAGCTGATATGAAAATGTTGATTTTTATTTTAAATGCACAATACATATTAAGAATTTAATATTTTATTGATATTTTATGTTCCTGTTAACTACACATTGTATAATGTAATAAGAAACTCCTGAGAAAACAGCAAGACCACTGAAATATCCAGTATGTCCTACAAAAAGCCCAGGAGAGCAAAACACACGTGCTGTCAGAATAAGCGACACATGTATCTGGAATGTGCTGTTGTCATGTGTGAAGAATGCTTTAGGTGTGATCATTGATGTAAAGATTTCTTTTATAGAGTTCAATTGGTATTTTCATTGTACTTCATTAAGGAGTTTATTTCTTTTGTTATTTTTTAGACTTTGTAAATAAAATTCAATGTTGAAAATTTTGATGCTTTTTTATAAGCTCATTAAATATTAAAAATTTAATTCTTTTTTCAGTTTTTTTCTCGTGAAGCACTCATTGTTTAATATAATAAAACTCATAAAATTAAAATTAATAATTCATCAATAGAAATATTCTAAAGAATAAACGTGAGTAGTATACACCCGTAACAATGTGCCTTTATGACAAAATTAGTGTTATGTCCCACAGGCTGGAGGGGCTACTGTTCCTCTCCCTGTAAGCCCCATGAATTCTTAATGTCACAGACCTCATTAGCATTCTTATCTTTATTTTTTCTTTTAATGCAGGCTGGTAGCAACATCAAAGGATCTCAAATTTATTTAATAGACACAATAACATTGCTCTAGAAGCTAGGAAGATGCCAGTGCCACAATTTTCTAAATAGGAAAATGGAAGGCTACAGTTTAAATAATTTTATTCCAGGTTAGAGCAGAGATCATTATGTGGTGCCTGTCACCCCTATACAAATAAGAAGAGGATTCAGAAATAATTAATGTACCAAAATTGAATCTCCTAAAATGTTTCCAGTGAGAATGTCTCATGGGATCGTTCTACAGTGTCTTTTTCTATCTTCTGAAAAGTTTGAGTTCCTGGATTTAGCCTTACTTTTCTTGCCATGATAACTATCTTTCTCTTTTCTATTTATCACATTCATGACAGCTGATACCAGTCTAAGCTAATATTACAACAATTTCACATAATATTGCAGATGCACAAGGACATACTCATATTGAGTCAATTAAAGAAGTCACAGTACGTTGCCACTGAAAATGCAGCAGCTGCATCCTTGAAAACAGATGCTCTTCTGGGTCTGAATGAGTCCAATTTTTGACTAATTTCAAGATCTAAACAGATTTCGGTCTGGTTAATATTACGATATGGAACCACTTGAGACATCATCGTGTCCTCAACTGATTGCATCTCCATGACAGTATGTTGGCTTTCCTTGAGAGATGTTGGGCATTTGGCATATCAAGGATTTTATGTCAACAGAGAAGAGAGACTCCAAGTCTCGGCTGCAGAAAGGTAGACTGACTAATCATGAAGGTTTTAAAAAGGCTTCACAATCTAAAAGAAGAGTACTTGGAGTGTTGGGATTAACCAGGATTGTATGAACTGTATTTCTGTAAGATTGCTGAATAGCCTAGAAAACTAGCTATAAAGCATTATTTCCTTATCCCCACTCTCTCCCTAGCTTAGACTCTCTCCTTAGCTTAAACGCTCTCCTTAGCTTAGAAACTAAGAAGGAAGTTACAGGCAATAAATGGCAAATGTTCCTTCCTTTTTTCTGATCTTTATCGACTTGTTATTTTGTGAATTCTCTGTCATGTTGTGTTGGTCAATTGGAATCATTAGTTCAGTTTAATTACAAAGGCATTGATTGAGATCCAGTAATGATTCCAGTTATTCTACTGGCTTCACAATGGGGAAACATATATAATATACTATAATCTTTGCCCTAAAGCAATTAAGGATCTGGAAAGGAGTCATACTGATAATTTTAGTGGAATATAACTGCTTCATAGAAGGATGTGAGCAAGAAATACCTGGAAGAGTCACTGACTCTGCCCTAGAAAACATAAATAGTTTTGAAAGAGAAGAGGCAGCAAAAGTACAGAATCATAAAACAGAATGATATTTTTAAGAAAGTTGCTTTAAAAGTATTGTAGGTCAAAAGGCCAGTTTTGGGGAGAAGATAAGTTGGAGCAAAAGGAGAATCTAATAAGAGTTGGAGAAAAACTGAAAGATTATGTAGAAATCAGAACTCACAGAAAGCCTTGGTAAGGAGCTTAGACTTGATCATAGAAGCAATGGAAACCTTGGTATGATTTGTATAAGAAATTAACATAACAAAATTTGTGTTCAGGATAAATAATTCTATTCATCTAACCCATGTTAACAATGAAAAGAGATCAAGCAAGAGGTAAATAGACCAGTGGAGGACACTTATTGCTGTAGTCTGTGGAAGAAATGAAATGTAACCAAAGAAGTGACCATCAGTATAAAACAGACAGAAAATATTTAAAATTTTTAAATAAAAATAAAACTGGCAGAAATTAGTCTTTGTTGGAATGGAAAGAATCAAAGATTATACTGATGTTTGTGGTGCAGATTCCTAAATTGATGTATCACTGACAGAAAGGGTATTGAGGATAAAGAACATATGCCACACAAAGCTAACATGTTTAGTTTTTAACACACTGGATTGGAGATGTCTGGAGGATGCACAGGTAGAGATATCATGAAAAGAATACTCACATGAAGTTTAAGAGTTATTATTTCATAGACAATAATGCAAGCAATAATAATTCCCAAGCTCACCCAGGACATAATGACATGTATGGAGGACCAAGAGAGGAAACATTCTCCAGGAACACCAGCATTTATGGGTGGGGCCAGGAAGAGGATGCAGTGAAGGAAACTATGCAGAAAATGCCAGGGAGGTCAAAGAAAACTAGAAGAATGTGATGCCATATATGCCAAAGGAAGACAGTTTTGAGAAATGAGTGGCCAATGCTATCACATGAAGCAGAGAGCGTTAGTGACACTAGGACTGAGAATTATCCAGTGGATTTGGCAATTAGGTTATCACTGATCATTATCAGAATAATTTTTTAATAAAGAGATAAAGGTAAAAAGAAAGTTATGGTACACTGAGGAATTAATAGGCAGATCTGGGCCGGGAGTTTGGCTCAGTGCCTTAGGTGCCTGCCCTGGCAGGTGCGAGGTTGTGAGTTCAATCCCTGGTGCTGCAAAAAAAAAAAAAAAAAAAAAAAAAAAAGGCAGATCTACGGAAAAGCAAAAAAGCAAGTGTTGGCAATTCTCTCAGAGTACCTCCCTCCTTCAGTCGTGAGCACTGAACCCAGGACCTTTTCACTGAGCTATAACCCTGGCCTTTTTTTAATGTTTTGTTTTGAGATAGGACTTCACTAAATAGTCAAGCTAGTTTAAAACTTGAAATCTTCCTGCCTAAACCTCCCAAAGAGCAGGGTTGATGGATGTGCACCAGCACCCCCAGTCTGAAGCTCTAGTAAGAATCTGAGATCATCGTGAATAGGTTGAGGAGCAGCATGAATATGGAAAAGTTACTGAAAAATGGACAGGCACTAAATCAGCAATAGTGAAGGGAGAAGGATTGACAATTGGTATTGAAATTTTAAATTTTTATTTACTTTTATTTTGCTGTGGCACTGTATTACTGGGGATGAAACCAGGGCCTTCCTACTGAGCTACTCCCCTACTTTGTATTTTTGTGTTTTGTTTTGTTTTTGTTTTTGCTTTTGCTTTCCTGAAACAAGGTCTTGCTAAGTCACTATATTGCCTGGGCAATCTTGCCTCATCCTCCCATGGTGCTAGTATTACAGAAGTGTGCCACTGTGCCCAGTTTTTTTGGTTTGGTTTTGTTTTGTTGGCTTGTTTGTTTTGGGATTTTGAGATTAAAATAACATTTTATTGACAGCAACTGTACTTTTGTTTGGTTTTCCTGTCAAAGGATGAGCTCTAAGCTTGACTCAGGTTTAGACAGAATTTTAGGCTGGTGAAAAGAGAAGAATTAAGTGTGTTGAGGTGAAAGAATAGCTCAGAGAAACAACCGTGTAATTCATGCTAAGGGCCCTGAAAGTGACCTAATCTACAAGGAGAGCATGAAAGGATTACCTCATGAAAGCTGGAGAGCAGGTGTAATGAAAAAGAGAGTATGAGATAGCTAAAAGAAGAAAAATTTTAATCTTCAAACATGAGACTAGAATTTTCAGAGGCCAAAAGTAGGATTTTACTTGACAGCAAATTATTGTTATGGTTTAACCTATAGTGGTTTAAAGAAGTATTTATTTTCCTACTGATGTTGCTTAGTTATCCAGCAATAAAACCAGCACCTCCCTGATTCCTGATACTTTCTTAGGAGGAAGGGAAATGGGGAAGGGGCAAGGGTTAAGAGATTGGCACCAGCCTCAGCTCTCTCCTTTTATCATGAAAAACGAAATCTTCCCAGGGGTCACAGAAGACTACTTAGGAGGCCACTGGCCAGACTGTGTCACATGGCCACCTCCAGCTACAAGCAGGGTTGGGAATTTAAACAATATGCTTTGCAGAATCTAGAGTAGAGTTAAATAAGAAAGTAAGGAATTTCAATAACTATGTTTTTGAAAAAAATTAAGAAATGAACAGCAATGTCTGCTTGAGAGAACAAGGTTTAGTTTCCTCATGTACAACTAGTATTTTTTAAAGCTCAATACATGTGAACCATTCTGATATGAGGAGCAGTCCTTGAGATAAATATAAAATCAGATAGCCTCTGAAAGAGTATAGCCTCTGAAGGAGTATGTGCAATTGTGGTAGGAGGGGTGTCTAGTAACTTAATTTCTTAACTGTAATCTCCCAGACAGATCTGTCAGCACTGGCTTTTTGTGGATTTCCATTTGATATTTAAAAGCTAGTTGTTTTGTATCATCCTTGTTTGCCATAGTCAGCATTTCTTTGTTCAGTATATTCTTTCTTATTAAGAAAACTTCATAAATTTCAGTAAGCCCTCAGGAATTCACAGGCCGGCTTTTCAGTAGAGCTCTGGGCATAATTTTTCCATTGCATTAATAAAATGTTACATTTTTCCTGTAGATTATATTCAAATGCAATATAGAGTGTGTCACTATGCAAAATTGCTCTTACCTTGCATCTCAATTTGCCATTGACTTATGCTACTTAGGTTTTTTTCTTCATAGTTTGACAGTACCAATTGCCACATGATGAAATTATGTTATCCTGCAATTAAAAAGTGTAACTTTTTAGTTTCTTGCTGTAATGTCACAAGACAGAAGAATCTAGAAACTGAAAAGCCCTAAACCGCTTTGAAGTATTATAACAATGTTACTTACAGCTGCTTTCACCTAGCCTGCCACATGAAACATGGTGATGGCAGGAATCTTGCCTTGTAGTCAAATAATATGAATAATGTTAACATCATAGAGGGGATGCAGTGTATATCAGCCTCTAGCAGATCCAACTAGTAAACCTGTAGGATGATACCAAAGCTGATAATAATTTAAAATCTACATTGCTATAGGCCCTCCCTCCTTACACATCAGTTCCTTTGAAAAACATTTGCTTTTTTATGTTTATAGTAAGTATTTTAATGGATTAGAGTCTGGCTCCACAGAAGGCAACTTAGCCTTATAAGTTATACATCAGGATTGTCTATCTGGTTCCTTGCCTGGCATTCACAAAGTCTAGGAATAGGTATACCACTGAGAGACCATGACGGTAGATACTGCCACAACCAGGTGTTGGCTCCCTACCTTGTAAAGTGAGTCCACTTTCCATGTTAGTCAGTGATTTCTAATCCAATCCCATGTGTCCTATGTCAAGGGAGCTCTTCTTTTGAACAATTCTATATCCTCACAGGGAGGATGGAAGGGAGTGAAGAGGAGAGAGAGAGAGAGAGATTTACAAAAAGAAAAGCAAAACAATACTGACAAATGGAAATTGAACTTCCAGGATAAAATATTTTGTAAGTTCTCTGTGGTTGTAATTAATCTTAAGACTCAATTTGCACAAATAATAGGCTAAATAATAAAATTACTTTTTTCTGATTTATAGAATATTGAGTAAGTTTTATGGACTATTACTGTCTTTTACCTCTATTAATCTATTCAACCTCATGGTAGAAATACTATTATCCCCATTTTACAAAAGGAACTAAGGTAGAGAGAATTTTAGAAATTAGCTCTTGAGCACATAATGTAAGTGGTAGAAACAAGCAGAACTCATGTACTTAACACATCAAGTAGTAAGAGAATTTTTTTTAGTTTTTAAAAAAATTTTGTCAGTACATGTTTACAGTGCATTTATTGTACGGAGTTGGTGGCACGTGTACAAGAAACATCTTACTTCTGTTTATATCCCTTTTCCTCCCCGCTCTCTCCACCCCTTTGTTGCTTTCCCATTTGCCAAAGACCTATCTTCCTATTTCTTATTGTATATCTTTTATTTTACTTTTGATTTATTTATACTTTGGATTTCTCATATAGGAGAAATCATTATTTTTAAGCTGTATGTCTAATTTATTTCACCTAACATTATGGATTCAAGGTATATCCATTTTCCTACAAATAACTCACATTTATCCTTCTTTATGGCAGAGGAGTACTCCATTGTGTGTAAATACCACAGTTTCTTTATCCATTTATCTGTTAATGGACATATAGGACACTTTCATGATGTAGCTATTATGAATTATGCTGCTGTAAACATGGGTATGCATGTATCAGTCTAATATGATGTCTTTAAGAAAAATTTTGAATGATATTGCCAATTATTGTTGGTGATCCTTGAGAAATTGTGAGGAACTGAAAATTGAACAGAATTCTAGTCATAAGTAGACTCACTTTTTTTCTGTTCAATATTTTGTGGCAGAAAATGTTCAAATTTTTAAAAAATATTTTCGTAAATCATTTTGGAGAGATATAGGAGGTAACTCTAATTTTCCAAAAAGACCTTATGACGTTTAGTTGGCTGTAAGATATATATGAGTTAAAGTGGAATATAGCACACTACCATTTCTATCCCTAGATTTTCTAGAAAAAGTTGTCTTTAGGCTGGTCAAGTCCCTCTGTGGTATTTATTCTGCTTTGTCCTGAGTTCTACATTTCAAGGGAATTAAAGAGTAATTGGAATGTTTTGGTCAATACATGTTAAGAATTATTAAGTTATTTAATCCAGTTATGTGAAGAATAACTGAAGAACTGAGAATATTTAATATAGAATGGAAGACTTCAAGGAAACCAATAGAGATATCTTCAATACGTGAAGTATTGACACACAGGAGAATGCCTAGTGTTAGGCAGAACAGAGGAGATCATGCGATGTTAATGAAGACAAATCCTTGCTTTGTTGTAAGAGAATCAGATGTTTCAGAGATGGGAGTGGCTGCCTCAACAGGTATTAATTTCCTTTCACAAACATTTGTAAGAGTGCAACAAGAAGCTAAACAGCCACTTGAAGGTATAAAAACACAAGCACAGAACATATGGTCAAGTCACTCAACCGTGCAGGCCACATCTAACTCTGTTTCTGTCATTCTATGAACTGATTTGAGACATTCATCTGAGCTCCTTGTTTAATCAAGTATAGATTGTGTCAAGCGTGTCTTGGACTTCTAATGCTGCCAACACTAGCACTAGCAAAAGTGGTAAAAACAACCATGAGAGCACAAAATAATACATAGTCCAAAAAAATCAGAAGACATCTAATGAAATGACTGATGTTTTGTCCTCACCCCTTTTTCTAGTGCTTTCACCTGCTCAAGAAAGCCACGTGAACATGGACCTGCCCCCTGTCTCCGAACAGATCATGCAGACTCTGAGTGAACTTGCCAAGTCCTTCCAGGACATGGCCGACCGCTGTTTGCTGGTCCTGCATCTGGAAGTGAGGTACGACTCAACCAAACACAGGACTCTGTGATGTCAGTACACTATGGCTTACTTATTTCTGGGGCTTGTCACCCTAATTTTTGGTTCTTACTATTGATCTTGTCCTTTTTTTAAAACATTTTTAGCTTTACTTAGTCACTTTTTAAGCATCTGAGCTCTTGCTTTTTTCTGAGTGTAATTATTCAGAGTTGACATGGTCTTTGAAGCCAGAGTGACCTGGATTTGAGTATCCATATTTACTGACTATGTGGTCTGAGGTCATCTAAGTAACACTATGAACCTTGATTTTTCTCTTCATAAAAATGGAAATGGTTATTATATACAGGTACCAACTCCCCAAGATGAATGTAATCATTATGTCCTACAACTTGCACTAATAAAAATAAAAAAATGTTAAATAGAAATTCCTAACTTAGATTTTATAAATGAAATAAATAGTTAGCACAATGTGTGTCACATAGTAAGTGCCCAAAATATGGTAACTTTGCAGACTTTGAAGACTTTATTGTCACTGTTATTTTTACTGAAGTAAATTCAAGAAAAAAATGTATACATACAAGAACAATGGTCCTCTCCTTCAAGGAATTTAAAACTCAGATGAAGAGATTAAATAATAATTCAAGAATATAGATTCAGCTGGGGAATAAACTTCAAAGCATAATAGCAAAAACTAAACAAAAAAAGGAACATAGTTCTGAAGATGCCATAGTCTTAGCCTGTGTTTCCTCCACTACAGTATAGAATATTCTGAGTAGCATTGGTAGTTTCCATTATTGAAAGATGGAAAAGGGAGGAAGAAGAACTAGAAACCTCTGGTTGTTCATTCATTTATTCAACAAATACTTATTCAGTGCCTTCTCTACACCAAGCAGAACACTAAAAATTGAAGTATAACAATGAGCAAAACATTTACAATCCCTGCCCCCATAGAATGACATTCTAGTGTGGAGGCAATGACTAGAAAAAGAATTTCAGATAAGTACAACTAAAATATTAATATGACATAGTGGGATCAGTCTTCTATTCAATAGAAAGATAATGTGATCTGCAAATGCAAATCATATCATTTCCAATTTTCTAGTACAGGTTGAGCATCGCTAATCCAAAGAGTCCAAAAATTGAAATGCTCCTTGGATTTTGGAGCATTTTGGATTTTTAGACAAGAGATTTTCAACCAGTAAAGTCCATGTGACTATTCCAAAATCCAAAAACTTCTGCTCCTAAGCGTTTTGGACAGGTGTTACTCAACTTGTAGTAATATTTGAAAAAATAGAAATGGATAAATTCAATTATACTATTTTTATTTAACGTAGTATATCTGAAGTGTTAACATTTCAACATGTAATTAACAAAAATTATTAATGTAATATTTTTTGTTTCTTTCTACTAAGCCTTTGGAATCTGTACCTTTTATGTTTATAGCACATCACTCTTTGGACAAGTAACATTTTAAGTGCTTAGCAGCCACATATGGCCAGTGTATATTGGATCGTGCAGAGTGTATGTGGTTGGTTAGGAAGGGAGGTTTTTTTGTTTTTAAAGAGTAGGCAGAGGAAACATAACAAAGTGACAAGAAGAGCTATATGTAAGAAGATCTAGGGAGAGAAAGTTTCAGACAGAAGAATCAACACTCCCAAAAGTCCTCAGATGCAATCGGTTTGGCACTGAAGAGCCACACATGCCTATACCGTGGTGAGAAAAGCAGGTGGGAGGAATAGAACAAGGTAGAGAAGACAGACTGGAGCCAGGTCTTATAGGGTGATGAAGCCTGACACACTGTAGAGTCTTACAGACCAAGTGAATTACTCAGATTTTATCTGAAATGCATTAAGAATCAGGGGAGAGACATTCATTAATTAGCATTTTAAAAAGATCACTCTAGGTGTATATGGAAAAGCAAGAAATATGAATGCAGGGAGAACTGTGAATGGCAAGAGGGTGACCAGTTGAGATGGCTTATGAGTACCAAGGTGACAAGGTAAAGGCATGAAAGTGTTGGGTTTGGGACATGCACTAAAGACAGAGCTAACAAAATTTGTTGGCAAGTTGGGCTGGGAAAAGGGGCTGATGGCAGTGTGAGAAGGAAAGCTCTCCAGGAAAACCACCAGTTTTGGGGCCTGAGCAACGGTGTGGATGCCAGGGCCATTAACTAGAGTCAGAAAAACTGAAGAGGAGAAGTGACAGGAGGAGTGGAAATCAAGCATTCCATTTTCAAGCAATTCAGGTTAAGATACTTATTAAACATCTAAGCAGCGATGTCAAGTAGACAGTCAGATATATATTTTGAAACCTTGAGATCAGAAAGTGGTAATACATTTTCTTCTCTACTACTTTAGAACATTATTAAAGTTGTATCGAATACTTCCTTTTCATTTGAAGTCTTTACTAGGTTTAAGTTTTAAAAGTGTGAACAGGACTTTGGCCCACAGTGAAGCCTTTGGAATATGCTTAGACTCCAGTTAGCTGGCAGATGCCTTTGGAGAGTTTGATGTCACTTCTTTTGTGTGCCATGGCTCTTTTTCATTCTTCATTATCTTCCCCAATGAGTTACTTCTTCATTGCTTATAAGTAGCATTGCAGACTTAGACTCTTTTTTACTGCACAGCATTTCTGATTTTACTTATTATATTAAACTCTCCTGAAATCAAGACTCTTGTTATATTTCCTGAATTGTTTTATGATAAATTTTAGATTTTTTTCTATTTATTTTCAAGCTGATAGTGAAATGGAGTATTTTCTTTGAACAGATAAATGTAACAGAAAGAGGTGCAAAAAAACACCCAGTAATATTCTGATGTCTGTTACTTGGTTTGCGAAGAAAAACAAGGAAACACCAAATTAATTACTCTCACAGTTCCTGAGATTTATCCTATTGATTGTATGGTGGCAGGACGTGTTCGACATTCAGAATTACCTACTTGTACCGTGGTTAATTCAAAGTGGAGCATTTTCAACACGTTTGAGTAAAATCTTTTAAATCCTTAACCTCTATTCTGTCCTTTTTTTTTTTTTTGTACATCTTAACAATACTATTCTTATAATGCTGAACATGTTTTAGCCATTATTTATTAACTTTATAAGAAACCATACAGTGCTGTAATATCTATTGCTATATCTCCTTCAACATTAGGTTAAAAACAGAAAAAAAAAGTAATTTCAGACTGAATAATGAAAAAACTGAATTTTAGAGTCCTGGATATAGAATTATTTCTCCTTGACCTTGAAAACACTAAAGATGTTTATTTTCTTCTAAAGTTCCACATTTCCTCTTATAGCATGGTTTCAGCATTCAGATTATTTTCCTATGAAAATGCTCCATTTTGTCTTTGTTTCATTTATGGCTTAGATGGTACATGTTGACATACTTTATTCTGTCTTATCACATTAATGATTTGGGGGGGTGCATTATACAGTGATAATATAAAACAGTTAAGACAGAGAACAGAGGCAAAGGCTGTGATGAGCCGAGTGCCAGACTAGGAGGAGACCATCAGTTCCTTGAGCTGTGCCTTGTTCTTTGTTTCAGATGTCCCAGAACCTGGACCAGTCCTGTTGCATATTTATGGACTCAGTTAAAGCATGCTTGATTCTTAATAATTAGCCAATTTGAAACCAAACCCAGACAAAATAAGTGCTGTTTCCCCAAACAAAATCTGTTGCTCTTTAAAGAAAATGAATCTCTTTATAGAGTCTGTTTTCCCACATAATCCACTTGAAGATACACTATACATCCCGTACCTCAAAGGCACAGAGACTGTGTGGGCCGTATTATCCTTGTTATAATAATCACCTATTTGTTTTGTTCCTCTCCTGCTTTGAAATAGTATAAAAACTGAGACTGTATTATCCAGGAACTGGTGTGATAAAGAAGTGGCTGGTTAGATTCCATGCCTGGCACTTTTAGCCAAGAAGCCACTATACTGAAAGAGCACAGATGGAACAGAAGAACAAATCCATATAAAAGAAGATATGCCGCTTAGAAATCCAGAACAACTTGCAATATAAATTTATCTTATTCTTGAAAATATCTTTATATCTATTTCACGTACTTTTCTTTAACATTGCTAAAACCAAAACTGTTCTCAAATCTAGCAGGTTTCAGTGTTGAAGAACCCATCCAAAGAGCATTTGACATTTTACCTGTGTCACATTTAACCACCAAGCAGCCCCTTTCCACAGTTAGAGGCATAAGGCAGAGGACACTCCCAGGATGAAAGTCATGGTAAGACCGTTAAAAATTGTTGAGGTTTCCCCCCCCATTTGAACTTTTGAAGAAGAAAATTAAATTGCCATTTGAGTCCAAGACGCCAACCAAGAATGTCACCTTTATCACCTGATTTCCCTCACCATCAGGAGGGCTCTAAGTGGGTTCAACAGCAACTGCCTGTCACCGTTGGGATCTTAAGTGTGCACTTTGTGAAAATCAACCGTCCTGCTGTGTAATCAGCAGTGTTTGCAGAAAACCTTAATGCCAAAGTCATGTTAAGGTCAGCAACAACATGCCAGAATTTAAAGAAACTTTACTTGAAATTGACATTCACTGATGATGTCTTAATTTCTTTTTTATCTCTAATCATTTGGAAAGAAGAAGATCATATCTTAAGCAGTGGCTGTCTCTTCTCTCTATTACTATCTTTAGGATCTCATAAACTCTCACCTCCAGTTCATAATAATTTTCTAACCAATTTCTCTACCTTCAGTTGATTCCATTCTAAGCAATATCCCTAGCTTTTTTTTTTTTTTTTTTTTTTTTTTTCTGGACAAGATCTCACTAAGTTGCCCATGCTCGCCTTAAACTTGTGATCCTCCTGCCTCTGCCTCTTGGGTACCTGGACTTACAAGCATGTACCCCTATACCTGGCTCATCAATCCACTCTTACTGTGCCAGACTAATCTTACAAAACTCATTTCTAACTATATCACTTTACCTCCTGAAATTCTCCTACGGCTCCCTATGGATTCTAAAATAAAGTCCAGATGCCTTAGATGAACTCCAGAGCCTGTGACTGAAGCTCACCTCATGCCTCTGTCATGCGATCTATATGTAGCAGAAAAGAACCCCTGGCCATTCCTCGGAACCATCCTCCATTATTGTCTTGGGCCTCTTTACATGGTCTTTCTGTTGTCTGGGGTTGTATTGTCTGTAATTTATTTTTAAAATACTTCAGCATAGGTGATTTGATGGCACCTTAAATTCTACTTTATTTAAATTTGTGTCACAGTAACAATCAGTTGCCCTAGTTATAAATCCCATCCCAGGGCTGGTCAGCTTTCATTATATCAGAAAGATCACATTTGAGAGGGAATTGCAAGCAGCACATGAATGTTAGAATGAGTTTTAATTGGTGAAATTAGTCATTGGTTAATTAATGACTGTTAAAATGAGCACTAATCAGTGAAAAGGGGCAGTAGCTATTTAGATTCCATTTTGTGAAGATATTATAAGAATATTAAACATCTTATACAAAATGCTATTTCAAAATGGATCATAGATGCTAGAAGGTATAGCTGAGTGATGAGTGTATACCTAGTTATGTGCAAAGCTCTGAGTTTGATTCCCAGCACCACCACCCCCCAAAAAAAAAGACTATAGTAAAATTTTGAATGAAAATATAAGCAGTACAAATAAGGCTTTCTAAGGTACTGATGTAATCCTTGAGGCCAACCTGACAGTTTCCTGTTTGCTGGCAAGTGCTCTCTGTAAAAGATTGAGTGCAGTGGGATGGCAGAGCCACCTAGCTCCAGGAATGTCAGCGGGGTACAAGCCTCAAAGTAAGAGGCTATGACTCCCCAGAGCACAAAAGTTTACATATCAGAAACTGAAGCTACAGCCTCCTAAAACCATTCAAATGCTGCCCTAATGGAGTTATGCAGTCTGATCCTTCAGCATATCATTCTCCCTGCATATTGCAAAGATGTTTTTCTCCCCACCTGGCTAGCCAGCTCAAGTTACTCATATAGTTCCTGCCATCGTCCCGTCACTTATCTTTGAACCACTGCTTTCTTTTTGAGATAATAAATTCTGGGAGAGGCCTTGGATCATGGCCTTTGTCTGTATATCCTCACTTGGATCCGATTTAGAACCTCTGGGCTTCCCATGACTTTGAATATGTCTTAATGTGTTTACTGTCACTGTGGGTTGCATTGGACATGATAGATTGGAATTAACTTGCCATAATTCTCATTATGTTTCAATGCGATTACAAATATAACTTTCTGGATTGTGAGGCAGACTGGAAAAGGGATTATGGTATTTGGATTACAATGTACAATACTTGGATTACACTATTATAAGGAACTACTATTAGGATTATTATATTGTGACATCAATAACAAAGAGATGTGGGTAGAAAATAAAAAATCATCATCATTAGTCATTAGGAAAATACATATTAAAACAATGAGATACACCCATTAAAATGACTAAATTTTTTTTAATAGACACACTGTGTGCTGGAGAAGGAATAGAGCAACTGGATAGAACTCTTGTTACTGGTAGGAAATCAGTATGGTACAGATCCACTAAATAGCAGTTTGCCAATCTCTCATGAAATTAAATATATATTTACCATATGATATGACAATCCCACATATAAATATTTACACAAGAGAAATGAAAATTCATATATACACAAAAGTCTGTGCACAGGTAGCTTTATTTATAACTGTTCCAAACTATAAATAATCTCAATATCAACTGGTGATTGAATAAACGGATAAACCTTCCACCATTCAGCAAAACGCTACTCAGCAAGAAAAAGGAATGAACAGTAATACAGAAGAATCTCAGGTGTTTTATGCAAAGTGAAAGAAGACAAACTCAAAAGTTTGCATACTATATGATTCCATTTATATGGCTTTCTGAAACAGACAAAAACTATAGAAATAAAGATAGGCCAGTCATTCCCAAAGGAATTAAGTAGGAATTAATGCATAGGGACACAACAAAATTTAAGATGGTGGCCATTTTCTATAACTTGACTATGATGGTGGTTTTTATAACTTTATGCATTTGTTAAAACTAATAGTTCTATATACTGATGGGGGGGTGGAATTTTACTGTAAATTATTTCTCAGTGAACCCAACTTTAAGAAAAGAAAGAAGATAGGCAAACCTGTTATTTGTTTTTGTTTTTTGCGGCACCAGGGATCAAACTCACAATCTCACACCTGACAGATAGGTGCTTAAGCTACTGAGCCAAATTCCCGGCCCTAAGACTTTGAGGCAGGGTTGCACTATGTAGTTTAGGCCGGTTTTGAGCTCAAGTTGTAGCCCAAGCCGGCTTCAAACTCACAATGCTCCGCCTACCTCAGCCTCCCAATGCTGGGATTAAAGGCATGCGCCACCACACCCCGCCAAACCTGTTATTTGTATCATTATAGATATTGTACTCCCCAAGGTCCTCCTGGTCACCTATTTAGAAAAGTTTCTTGTTATCTGATGACAATTCTCTGAATCATAAAACCCTGACTCTGAATTAAGCTGATGTCTATCTCCAGTGTACCTTCCATTCAAGACAGAGTGCTTAAAACAGAGAAGAGTTAAGACTTCACTGAGCTTACAGAAAAAGACTAACTTGTGCCTAGCAATGAATTGTGTTGGCTTGGAGTTTTTTGTCGTGGGAGGGTTTCGTCAGAATAGATGTATGTGTGCTGGAATTTTTATGGCAATTTGACTTTCATTACAACTTAAGCAGGCCATGGAGGTGTGGCCAATCCTTACCCCCATTGACTTGTTTGGCAGTTACCAATTTCAGCCAAAAGAACTTAAAAAATATTCATTGCTCAGACCTTTTCAGCACAGAGGTGCCGTTCTCCCTCACTCAAATATATACTGAGACTCAGTGTTTCCTCTTGTCATGAACTTTTCCTAAAACCCCACTACCAATTTCAATGGCACTTTCTAACTAATTCATGGATGGTCAGTAAGTGATTTAAATAGTAATTTAGCAGGAATACAAATAGTACTAATGATGACAGTCAACACTTTATTATGCACTTTCTTTGGGCCAATCACTGTGCTTTACACTTTATATGTAGTAGTTCCTCGCAGTACTCCATGAGGTAGGAGGTATCACTGTCCCCATTTCACAGATAAAGAAACTGAAGCACAGAAAGATAAAGTAGCTCGCCTAGAGTCACACAGCTAGTGGATGTTGGAACTGGGAATCAAAACCAGCAGTCTCCTGCAAAGCCTGTATTTTGTGGATCTGTGAACTCTGCCTTTCATTATCAACATCTATTGTAAAATATAATGCTTTTTGCACTATGCATATAATCGTGGCATTCAAAAGACCTTTAGAACTCATCCATTCCTTGCCAGCGCTGTATGAATAAACAAGCAAAGATCATATAACACACTTGCTCCATATCACTCAGTTCTGTAGAAAAACTAAGATAGCTTTCCAGTTGAAAAAGGTTGGAAGGGTACATAAAAATTTATGAAGCCACTGATGCTTCAAATATTTTGGTGCTCTGTCACAGAAGATCATTATCTTCGCTGGAGAGATTTATTATTAACTGCTGTTCCCATCTCTTTTTCAGAGTTCACTGTTTCCACTATCTCATCCCTCTAGCAAAGGAGGGAAATTATGCCATTGTTGCCAATGTGGAAAGCATGGATTATGACCCTCTGGTGGTCAAGCTCAACAAAGATATCAGTGCCATTGAAGAGGCTATGAGTGCCAGCCTTCAGCAGCACAAGTTCCAGTATATCTTTGAAGGTCAGACCCTATCTCTGTCTCTGGGAGTTTGGGAGGAAGGAAAGGTGAAGGTTTTCCCAATTTTCTGAAAGACTGAAACTCAGAACTTGCAGGAAAAAAAGCCATTTTCTAGTTTGTTTGGGCAAGAGCTGTAATACCTCGTTTCTCTGTGTATCACTAGGTGGATAATATGGCTGCCATCTGTTCCTGGTTGATAGGGAGATTTAATCCAAGATAATACAGATGGCTGCCTGTCTGTCTACCTTGACAGGCCATTCATAAGATTTGAATAAATATCTAGAATGGGCCACAAATTAAGAGTTTCTTGTTAAAAAAATAAATAAATAAAACACGTATGAGAACCCTGAAAATATTTCATTAGCTAAAATTATCAGTGAAGAAGATGTTTTCTCTCATAGAATGCATTTTGTCTCAAAAGCACAAAAGCCTGTGCTTAGCAGCAGTTTTTAGGAAGGCTACATCCATAAATTCCTCAGGGTGGGCAGGCAGGCACGGAGTGTGTGAAGAGGCAGTATTATCTAAAAACATTTGCCTTCAAAGTGTTTTAAAATGTGATGCTAGGCAAATAATTTAGCATGCTGAATTTCTTTTGTAGGACCCTGTCACTATAATGAAATACCTGAGATAATTAGCTTACAAAGAGAAAGGGTTTATTTTGGCCCATAGTTTTATAGGTTCTAACTCTTGATCAAGTGAACCTGTTGTTTTTAGGCTTCTCTTGGGGGTGCAGAAAATAATGGCAAGAAAGTAAGTGGCACAGCCAACTGTTCGCCTCATGATCAGGAAGCAGAAGAGAGAAAGAGGCTGAGATCCCATATTAGCCCTGAAGAGTGGACCCTCAGTGACCTGAGGCCCTCCCACTAGAACCCACCACCTAAGTTTCCAACACTCCTGACACTGCCAACTTGAGAACCAAACCATTGCCACACGAGCTTGTGGGGGACAATTATTTGAACTATAGCAAACACCTGCTAAGATTTCAAATTATATTCCCTTTGTACTTGTTTCAGTTTGGTTAAACATACCAAAAGTATCTGTTCTCACACAGAATTAAACCAGCATTAATTAAAGCAATTAAGAAGGTACACTGTTCAAGGCTAATGGCAAACAGAAGATGGGACAATGTCAGTGCCTGACCAATGCTTGATTTATGGAAAAAAAATTGTGTTATAGCAACTTTGGACCCTCTAAAATTGTATTTTCTTATTCACTTATAAAGATGAAGTCAAAAAAATGGAGATGTGTTCTGAAGGAGATTTTAGCCAAGAAGTTAAGTGATTAAAGGGTTAGTATTAGTCTGTGGCATTCTGAATTTGGTGGCACCTTTACTTCTCTGCAGCTTGAAGCCAAATTGCTCACATGAAAAGCTACTTTCCCCTAACTACACAGAGCTTCCTCTTGAACCTTGGCTTTTCCAAGCCCTACATATCAGCATCCATATTATTCATATGATAAAATTTAGTTTTTTGTAAGTTATGATTTCTTGTTCTGTACAAACAGTGCAGTCCCCTCATTGCCTGCACTGTGAGCAGACTACATTATATCAGCCCAGAGCAAAAATATACCTGAAGTTATAGTGTTAGCATAGGAGAGTAACAGCAGAACTTGACCTAGAAAGGTTTTTAATATAAATACAAGCAATCTGACTTTAAATGTAGAATTCATACTTGTGCTTCTCCTCCTTCTCTTCCTCTTCTTCTTCCTCCTCCTCCTCCTCCTTCTCCTTCTTCTTCTCCTTCTTCTCCTTCTTCTTCTGCTTCTGCTTCTGCTTCTGCTTCTCCTTCTCATTGTCCTCCTCCTCCTGTTCCTGCTCCTGCTCCTGCCCCTGCTCCTGCTTCTGCTACTTCTGCTTCTGCTTCTTCTGCTTCTGCTTTTTCTTCTGCTGCTGCTTCTGCTTCTGCTTCTTCTTCTTCTTCTTCTTCTTCTTCTTCTTCTTCTTCTTCTTCTTCTTCTTCTTCTTCTTCTTCTTCTTCTGCTGCTGCTGCTGCTGCTGCTGCTGCTGCTGCTGCTGCTGCTGCTGCTGCTGCTGCTGCTTCTGCTTCTGCTTCTTCCTGCTTCTTCCTCCTTCTTCCTGCTGCTGCTGCTGCTGCTGCTGCTACTACTGCTACTACTACTGCTGCTTTTTCTACTTCTTCCTGTTTCTTGCTTTCAAATGGTAGCACAGACAAATTTGTGGTATTGAAGCAATGTTGGGTGAGTGCAGCTGAAGCAAAAGGGAATGCATCTTCCTCTCCCTTTTCTACTTTCATTTCAACCAAGAAGAAACACATTTTCTTAACACAGGAAGCCACTGAAGCTGAAACATGTGCCCTGCCCTCCAGTCTGAACCTTAGTGTCCATGAAGACTGTGATTCCAGATGAAGGAAATAGCAAAAACTAGTAGACTGCCTATAACCTGTCGTACTAGCTTTAGAGTTCTGAATAAAATGTTCTGGAAGTGGCTAACTTCAGAAGAATAAGATAAAATGAAGGAACATTTCCTTATTTCCAAGTATTTAGAATTAAGTTTAACTTTTAAAAATAATAACCCATATGTATTTTACTTTAATTTGAACCAGCATACCTCATTTTAGTTACATGGGACACCCTGGAGAAAATCTGTTGATGTCCTGTGCTCCCCTCCACCAATTGTTATAGACTGTACTGCAATCCTTCAGATGGGAGAACAAACCACTTACAGAACCACAGAAGTGTCCAGAGATGTCTCATGAGAACTCAACAGCTCTATGGTCTGCTTTTCCCTTGCACTTTGCTTATTATATTATTTTCTATTATCATTGTCAGTGCTGAGGTTTATTAGCATTATGACCAGTAACATTTTTTATTGGTTGGTTTTTACTTAGAAGTGTTGTGGCTGATTAGCATTACTGCCAGTACTTCCATTTGTATTGATTTATTTTTACTTTTTCAGGTTCTTAATCAGCTTTTCAGCCAAAAGTATCCTCCTTTCTGTTTTTTGAGAGGAAGGAGAGGCCATCCAGATGTTTGTACATGTGTCATGCAAAGACAGCCAAACAGATGTATGAACATGCATTCTTTGTTATTTCCCAAATACCTGTACATGAAAGCAGGAGCTGCTATCAATGTTAATAGTTTATAACAACCAGGCATATTCTCAAGCCCTTGGTATGGTAGCTTCAGGTGAATATGTCAGTGCTAGTACTAGGGATGTAGTGAATTTTGTTTGCAACACACTCTTCCCATTTCTAATCACTGGAACTATGTAGAATATTCTAAAAGTATTGTAAGATGAACTGGTGCAGCCATCATTTTGGTTTTCTGTGGCCACTTCAATTTGTGGAGGATGACAAAAGAGCAATCCTGTGTGCAAATTTCTGCTCAGTGCCACTAACCTACTCCCTCTTTCTTCCCCATTACACTGTGCTGACCCTTCAGGCCTGGGACATCTCATCTCTTGTATCCTCATTAATGGTGCCCAGTACTTCAGGCGCATCAGTGAGTCTGGCATCAAGAAAATGTGTAGAAACATATTTGTTCTTCAGCAGAATTTGACCAACATCACCATGTCACGGGAGGCAGACTTGGACTTTGCAAGGTAAGAGGAAAGGTTGAGTTCAGTTTCTTGTACCAAAGCCAGGACTCACTACCTATAAAACCATTTTTAGAAATATATTCTTGGTACTTGAAGAACTTATTTTTAAAAAGAATAAGAAAGAGATAGATGTTTCTCAGCTGATAGAAAAGTTAATTCTACAAAATTCTGTTGAATATGCAATATCCCTTAAGGAAATAGTTACTCCCACTAAGTTCTTCTTACTTCCAAGCTTTTGTGACTTTTTTTCTGAGTATGAAGTAGCATCATTTTAATTCATAAAATACTAAGACAATATACAAAGATGAATCTAGACATTGCTCGTAAGTCTTTGATTTAGAGAGCATGATTTTTAGTGTACTTTATCCTGACCTTTGGTGCACATCTGTATGCATGTGTCTTTTTACATATATCCTTGCATATTTTTCTTACAAAATTAGAATTGTGTTAGTGTAATCTTAGTTGCATTTTCTAATATCTATAATGTTCATTAATACTGTTTAAAAGCATTCCTTTTAATGCCTGGACAAATATTCCTTGGTATAAAGGGGAATCATCATTTATTTTTTAACCATTCATAATATTTTCCTTTTTTCTTTTTTTTCTTCATGGTAAATAACAAGTATTGAACTCATTTTGTAATGTCTTCTGTCTTGTTTCCATTGAAACCCATCTCGTCTGGTTGTTTCCACTGGGAGAAAAGTGGTTATTCATCATCCCCCTCCCTTCCCTTCTCTAGGTTTGCTGATCTCAGTTTTTAATGTTTTTCTTATAAGACACTTTTTCAAATTTGAGAGTTAATTTTGTTTTCTCTTCATTTGGTCTTTAACACTGTTTATATTTCAAATAATCAAACCTTTCATGCTTTAATGAAAGTTTAAACAGCTTTGAAGAGGGTGGATGGTAATTATGGTACTCCTCATGTTCTGTTGCTATTTATACATGGTGGATTATTCCATAAACCTTTTCATTTTCTGGAAGCTTTTGTGGCTAGGAAATCATTTGTCTGTGATAGTCCAGAATGCTTCTGCCTACTTATTACTCAGAGTGTTTTCATTTGATTTTTTGATTCTTGAAATGTTCAGGAAAATTGAAACAATTTTAGAGGTATTTAATGGAATGATAAAATATTCTGTTACTTTGACAACTCTGAAGATGTACATGTGAGACTCTTTGTTTTGAAAATGAACCATATATGTTCATTGTAAGTCTTTTTCTTCCCCAGCCTGCTCTGCCTTTTGTTGCGTTGTTACCCTGTTCCTCTGCTTTTCTGTCCTCTGCTTCCCTGATATTTTTTTCTTCTACTGGCAGGAAAGCGTATATATACATAGTTTTTATGAAATTTTGTGTTTTAAGCTAAATTTGGTGAAAAAATCTTCCTTACTCAGATTAGGGAAACCAGGTGTGACTGAATGCTGCTCTTATTTGACTTCCCTTATGGGAAATGATCTCATTATTGAATTAGTCTATCCATAATAACATTGACAAGAAGAAGTTAAGAACATGAATGCCTGAGGGATACAGAGAACCATTACTAATTCTCTGAGGAATATAATTCCTAAATGCAATCATCCTTTTTTAAATGATTTTTTTATTTAGCTGAAATAAGTAAATTAACACAGTTCTTGGCAGACAGTGCATGACTCAGACACATACTGGAAAAGCTGCATCTGAATCATGAAATGCTGACTGGGTGATATTGAGACTGACATTAGTAGGCCATGTTCCAATGAAACATTTCTTCAAAACAAGATTGAATGGCAACCAGGTCATGTTTTTCATGGCTGGATTTGTGAATTATGTGACCACTCGAGAGAGGTACTTATACTATTACTCTTCTTAATGAATTATAAAAGAAAATAGGCAAAGATAAACATACAGCATTGGAAGAATATGCCCTTCCAATCCTGGTTCAAAAAACATCTTCTTACTACATGATATGCTCCATCTAAATGGTAAGCTTCAAGAGGTTAGAACTGTTTTTTCAATTCCTGAATCAGAGACAATGATCATTACATGATTTGAATGAATACTAATATCACATCAAAGCTTACTCTGGTGTTTTTGAAGGACTTGGATACTAACGAGTTATTTTATCTTTAATACCCTGAAGGTCATAATCAGCTGACATGGTCAGTTTTCTTGTGCTGTTATTTAAAAAAAAAAAAAAAAAAAAAAAAAAAAAGCATCTCCATTATAGTTCTCTTTTTAATAAACAGAAAACATTGCAAAAAGTAATAATATAGCCCAACTATTCATAGTCCATTCCTCACTTTCTCTTGCTTTCATAGAGACGTACTTTATAGCCTTATTTTTTTTCCTTCTTGTTTTTGGTAGAGACAGGTTTTGTGAAATGAGCCCCATCAATTGTACAGAATTTGAAGCTATGTAAAATAAATATAACAGCCATGCCAAAATAGCCAGAAATAATAGACTGCTGCAGTGTGCCTCAGCATTCCTTAAGCAATGTCTAATCAGGCGTGGACAGCATCTGTATTTCCACAAATCTCTATAGGAATGTTATCTTCTAACGTAGTAATTAATCACCGGTTGCCATGTGTCAGAAAACTTATTTAACAAGAAGTTATACAGTACTTGTAGTTTTTTTTCTGTTTTGTTTTGTTTTTACTTTCATTGCCTTCCTGGCCAGTACAAAGTTTAACAACACCTTTCTGTGGTAAAAAATGTGGGATCTGGAGTAATTCCATTTATGCTGATTCTTCTGCTTGTTGTACTGTTGTTGATCTCTTTCATACACACCTGTACTCTAATCTCTAATGGCAGAGTAAATCTGGGGTGGGCAAAAGATAAGACATCCTATAAGATTGACAGGGTTACTGAGAGCCCCGTCCTTTGTGATAATGATTACTTAAGCGCTGCTGTGGTTTGAGTTTTTTGACCCCATTGTTGATTTTCAAATCCAAAAACTTACTTAGTCCAAGAAAAATTACTGTAGGTTACTTAGGGGTACTTTTTTTGTTTTGTTTTTTTCCTTCACAAGTCATCTTAATTTGAACTGCCATGCACATTTCCATATAGCAAGAAAGGTCTGAATGAGTACTGAAGTCCCCAAGGTGCATTTGGTAATCTTGTAGATTAAATGAAGTCATTGTTCAAAAGAGATCCCAGAGTTAGTTTTCTTCCTCATTTTCCATACTCCCTTCATTTCTCCCGTTACGGTAGCCTCTTATTCTCCCTGTATCCTATCTGCTTCCTGTCCTTCTCCTTTAAGCTTTCATTGTTCCTTGATTTTCCTCCTCCCTTTTTGGATTGTTTCTTTCTTTTTCTTTTTCTTTCTCTTTCTCTTTCATTCATTTGTTCTTCCTTTTTTTTCCCGTCTTTCCTTTGTTCTTATTTTATGTGTTAGTCGGGATTGAACCCACAAGCACAGAGCTAAATCTCCTTAATTTATTTATTTATAAGCTCATTTAGTTAGTTAGTTAGTTAGTTAGTTAGTTATTGTGAGGCAAGATCTCACTAAATTGTCCAGACTGGCCTCAAAATTCTAATGCACCTGCCTCAGCCTCTCAAGTAGCTGCAATTACAGGTGTATATCACCAGTCTCAGCTCATTCTGAGTTTCTTTAGGTTGTTATCTCTCAGTCTTAAATATGACAAAGAGCGGCGAAATAAAAGCTAAGGTTCAGAAACTAGTAAGGAGACAAGTGCTAGCACACAAGAAGCCTTCAATCTACCTTTTATTTCTTTCTTCATTCAACAAATATAGTACTTTTTGGGAGTATGTGCTCTCTAGGTTCAGCCCTGATGGTACTTACATTGTTGTAGGATGAGATACAAGCTGATAAATGATAAATAAATAGAATGCAAAATGTGTAATATGTGCTATAATGAAAAACTAGGCATGAGGATGAGAATAGAAAGTGTCAGGGTATTACAGAAGTAATCTGAAATTTTAGAGTGTTGATGGAAATTACAAATGAGATGGTAACATTTGAGGAAAAACATAAAGGAGGAGTAAGAGCAAGGCATGTGGATATGTAGGGAAAGAACAAACTAAAAAAGCGACTTTCAGGGTGAAGACATAGAGAAAGGAATTTGTTTGACACTTGGAAACGGTAGAAAGGCAAGTATGAATGAAGCGACTGAGGAAAAGGCTAAGAGATGCTAGACATTTAATCTAAGGAACTGAGATCTCATAGACCACTATAATGACACTGGCTTTTGCTTTGAGTCAGGTAGGATGCTACTAGAGTCCAAAGCAGAAGAGCACTATAATCTGAATCTCTGGTTGCTATGTTGAATAAATGAATAATTGGGGAGGAGAGGTTATAGACAAGATCAGAGAGAAGGATCTGTTAGAAAATTATGGTAATAATCTTAGGTGAAAGATAGTAGTGATTCAAACCAAGATGACAGCAGTAGAAACAATGAAATGGGATCGTGTTAAGGTAGATAGACCTTTCTCAAATGGGGAGGGAGCAAGTGAGGTAGGGAAGGGGAGGGAAAGGGGATGTAAATGGGAATTAAGAAGTGTTATGTACATGTACCAGCTCCAAACAAGGAATATAAACATTGTGTATATTGCAAACATACCCAAAAAAAGGAAAGGAAGGAGATCAAGAGATGGATGGAGGGGAGAGGGAAGAAAGGAAAAGGAATTCAGATTATGTACATGTACCAATTCCTCACAAGGAATCTAAACATTATGTACTACAAACATATAATAAGAAAGAAAGAAAGAAAGAAAGAAAGAAAGAAAGAAAGAAAGAAAGAAAGAAAGAAAGAAAAGAAGAGAAGAAAAGAGAGGAAAGAAAGGAAAAAGAAAGCTTTGCTGTGGGATTAGGAATACACCAGCAGTGGTTCTAAGTAATTCAAAGGTTTTTATGCTGAACAGTTCAAAGTATAGAACTTTTATCTACTGAAATGAAAATGAACCAGACTATGGATGAGACCACTTGAGTACCTAGAAGGCAGGAGGCAAATAGTGAAGGGATATCAAGAGGTTGAGTTTGAAATGTTAAGTTTGATATGCTTCTTAGTCATCAATATAGAGATGAAATAGAACTGACAATAGATGTATGGAGTTATCTATCTCCAGCAAAGAGTTCTGAGCTGGAGATGTGAGTTTCAGCATCGTCATCATATAGGTGGGATTTAAAGCCTTGAGAAAGGATGAGAAATGCAATCTTGATAGTAGCGCACCTAGAAAACAGAGAGAAGCTGTCTGAGAATAGGGCTTGAGGTAGCCCACTATTCAGATGCTGGAGTGTTGAACAAGCAGAGGAATTTGAGCTGACACAACTGACAAAGTAGGAAAATAAGTAGGATAAGAAGGGTCAGGTCCTAGAAGTCCAGTGTAGTATTTGAAGAGAAAGGGAGTATCTTCCTCTGTGTCAAATGCTGCTGATATATTAAAATTAGATCAAGACAGAGAACTGGCTAACAGCAGGCTTGCCAGAGGCCTGAAATGCATTAATCCATACCCTTTTTATCTTCCGTATACAATTTACCTAAAATAGAATAAACTCGCTGCTCAGTTCTGCAGTAAGGTCTGATGCAATTAGGGCAGACAAATATAATTCATATATTTGTAGTGTGATATATAAAAATCCAAATTAGCAACCTTCATTTTTTCAAGGTTAATATCAACATGCATGAGTCACGTTTACAGTATGTGCCATTGATACGAAGCGATAAAAATGGTGCTTTACATCTGTAGTCATAGTCCAAAACCCATAACCCAATCTAATCACAAGAAAAAGACATCAGACTGATTCTAGTAGAGTGATGTTCTATAAAATACCTTCAATGTACTCCTCCAAACTGTCAAAGTCATCAAAAACAATGAAAGTTAGAGAAGCTACCACAGCCACGAGGAGCCAAGGAAACATAACAACTAAATGTAGGATGGTGTCTTGGATGTGATTCTGGAAGAACACTAGGTAAAAACTAAGATGAATAAACTGTGAATTTTAATTAAAATATATTCAAATTGGTTTATTAATTATGACAAATATATCACACTAATTTAAGATATGAATAATAGAAAAACTGGGTGTAAATTATATAGGATCAATGTACTGTCTTCTCAGATTTTTTGTAAATCTGAAACTCCTAGAAAATGAAGTATAATAATAAATAGGCAAAGAATTCAAATAAACATTTATCCAATGAAGATATACAAGTAAACAAGGAAAGATACTCAGTTATCATTTTTGATTACAGAAATGCAAAGCAATACAACACCACCCTACACCCTCCAAGATTATGATAATAATTTTTTTAAAACACAGTACAAGTATTAGTGAGGATGTGGAGGAACTGAAACCCTCACCTGTTGTTAGTGGGAAAGTAAATGGTCCAGTTCCTTTAGAAAACTGTCAGTTCCTCAAAAAATTAAACATAGAGTTATCAGATGGCCCAGAAATTTTATTCATAAGTATATATAGCCAAGAGAAATGAAAACATATGTGTACACAGAAATTGCTACAAAAATGACGATGGGAGCATTATTCATAAAAGCCATAAAGTAGAAGCAACCTAGATATTCATCAACTGACGAATGAATAAGGTACAGTAAATCCATAAATGGGTATTACTTGGTCATGAAAAGAGATGAAGTACTGATACAGGATACAACACGGATGAGCCCTGAAACATTATGCTAAGTAAGTTATCACAGAGCTGAGGATGTGGGTCAGTGGTAGAATGTTTGCCTTAGGAAGTAGGGGAAAGAAATGAAAAAGAAGCACCTAGTCAAAAGGGCTACGTATTATATGATTCTATCCATATGAAATGTCCAAAATAGTCAAATTTATAGAGATAGAAAGTAAATTAGTGATTTTGTTGAACTGAGGGATTGAAAGGAAATGAGGAAATGGATAGATTATTTCTTTTGAGGCTGATGAAAATGCTTAAAATTAGATTGTGCTGATGGTTGTATAACCCTATGAATACATTAAAGACCTTGAATTGTATATTTTAAGTGTGTGAACCGCATGGTATATAAATTATATTGCAATAAACTGTTCTAAAAAAAAAAGTACAGCCTTAAAGCTTTAAAAATCCTAAGTGATATGTCATAGGAAATGAGTACCCCAAGTTTTATACCCACTTACATGCGAGAATTTTGTAAAGGAAATTTGACTCATTTTTTAATTTCCCCGATCCATTTTGAGATGCAGATGATCAAGGAAGTATTTAGCATTTTTGGAGAAGGAAGTTATGCTTAATATCAATATTACGTAGAATTGTGCAGTATGATGATAAAGCAATTTTGAATAGAAAGAACAGTTCAGAGGGACTGAAGGAGATGTTTAAGGAAAAGGGTGGTGAAAGAAGAGATCTGAAGGGAAGTCAGAACTAGCTTAGGGTAAGCTACAAATGTCACCTTCTCCTCTGCAATTTCAAAACATGTCTTTCTCCCCCCCACCTCCAGCACTTCCTATTCTTTTTACCTTGATTGACTTTATCTTATCATATATCTGACGTATTTTATGTTTACTTGTCTGTTTGTTCCCCTCTGTCTACCCCAAATAGAGTGTAAGCTCTGTAGGCTTTGGGTCTTTGTTCACTACTATGGCCCCAGAATCTAGACAGTATCTGGTATGTAGTAGATAGTCAATAAATATTTTCAGGTTGATGCAGCTATTTGGACTTTATCCAACAGGTGACTGAAGAATTTTAAGCAGAGGAATGAGATGGTCATGTTTGTATTCCAAGTAGATCATTTCAGCAGCTACCCAGGACTTGCATTTGAGGGAGATAAAACTGAAAACCTTGCAGGGTGATTGCTGAGAGAATGGTATATGCAGTGTGAATCAGATCAGTGCTAATGGAGATGGGGGAGACAGGTTTGAGAAGTGTGACGGAGCTAAAACTGGCAAAATTTGAAAACTGAAAAGTGAAGAATGACCCTTCAGTTTCTAATACAGCTATCTGACTGGGCATAGTAACATTATGAAAGATAAGGCTACGGAAAGAGAGAGGAGTAGATTTGATAGCAGAAGAGCATCAGTAGTGGGGATGAATGGAGGATGCCTGTGGGATTGCTCAGTGGAGATGTCCAATACACAAGTTTAAGGGGAAGTCCAGAACTGAACAGATTTGGTGAATCATCAGTTTGGAGTTGTTTAAAATATTTTAAGAGAAGATGTACACTACAGACTAAGACCAGTCACTAACAATGAAAGACATGAGAAGGAGGAGGAACCCATGAAGGTGAAAGAAGATAAATGATACCATAGGACAAGAGCCAGAAAAGAATTCGCATGAAGGCAAAGAGCATGTATGCACAGCCCTTTGCCACCTGCGCAGAAAGGCTGCTTTCCCCCATAAGTTAATGTAGCATCTGTTTTCCCCGCTAGTATAAGCACTTCCTCATTTTAACTTCTCTACTCCTCTGGGAGATAAACTGTCCAGATACCTTCCTCAAGGTGACAGTGATAGAGCCAGTCTAGCAACTAAACATCTAGTTCAAACCCTTGATTTATCCTTGATCTTGTACTCCTAGGAATGACCTTTGGTATGGCTGAGGATATTGAATGCCTCAGAGGTGGGGGTATTCATACACTTATTTCCTACCAGCCTCCTACATGGGAACATTACTTTTGTTTGCTGCTGGAAAGGTTATAAGCTTTCCTATTTGGAGTGACCAGGGCACAGCTTTTTAGAGGGAGATTAGCAGTGACATGCTGCCACCTACTGGAAGCACTCCCAGGCATCCAGACCTGAAAAATCTGGGCTCTAAAACCCCATCTCTCTTTTGAATTAAGAATGGGTCCTGTTCTAGAGAAACTTGGCTGAAAATAGAAAATTTCCCATATATTTAATAAAATTTTCTTTGACTGCCTTTCCAGGAAAGTAGTTTTGTTTCTGAGAAGGGAACAAAAGATTTTCTACATCCTTTTCAGTGTTTATTGTCTTCCCAGCTTTATTCTGCCATTGGTCTTATCTGCCTTTCCTTCTAGATAATCTGTCCAATTTCCAAGCTTTGCCTGTGATGCTCCAAACTTTTGACTCAAGACAATAAACTGTATGAATTTGTGATTTTGTAAGAGAGATTAGTCATCTGCCAAAAGTTCTTTTAACAATAATGCCCAAAAAATTCTACTAAGTCTCTTTAATTTAATAGTAATAAAAAGCTACTCCTGACATTCTTAGGGGTGAGAGTAAATTGGCAAATGTAGTGAGTTACATACCTTTTGCTACCTGGTACAAGAAAATGGACTTGTTAATAAAATTTAATAATAAAACAAAAATATGTATGACTTATCTCTGAATTATCTTGAAGACCTTTGGATAGGTAGATTTAAGTAATATTACATCTAATTGCGCATTTGACTTTACTACCCCATTTCTGTCCATACTGCTTCCTTCTGGTCTCCCTTTTCTGTGTTTATTACTCTCATGGTAGGCTCCATGCATTGTAACAATTAATTGGTCTGTAATTGTTTAATTGAGGCTCTTTGAATGTGAGTATGTTTTACTACTCTCCATATGCTCCATAAAGCACCTTAGAACAATGAGTACTTATAACCTTCTCAGAAAAATATGTCTGTAGTTGATGTTTGATTTCTCATAAACATGTCTTATATGTGGGGCTTTGATTAAGATCTCTTTTGATTATGCTCAATTAATGTCACCATACCTTGTACATATATAATGTCAATGTGTAGTTTAGAATTCCTTGAGATTACTGGCAGACAGTGGCAGTCTTGTCTTTGTAGCACATTTGCTGGAACTGGAATTATTCAGAGATTAGCCTAGATGGCAGGTGTTATTATTATCCAATAAAGATCCCAAGGAACAGAAATCAGAAGTGACTTGTCCAAAATCTCTTGTCAAATTGTGCTATTTATATATCCTGCAATACCTCTGAGGGCATCATATTTAGGAAATTAAATTAACCCACTCAATAAAGGCTGTTTTTCTGCCAGGGAAGGGCTGAAGAAACATTAAGCTTGTTCTGTGACTAAAGCCCAGGATGATTATTTATTGACTTTACTAAAATTCTTACTCAAAAACTTGAGGGAAGAAGCAAACCTTTCTTGTTTTCTAAATAAAGATATACTATTGAAATTTGGGTGTATAAAAGTAGGAAACAGGCACAGTTGCTGAAGTTGTAAAAACAGAGCTTCCTGCTCCTTACAACCACATCTAGGCAAACTTCCTTTCTGTCTCCTGCCCTGTGTTGCTGCATCATATGCAGAGGCCTCTCCTGTCTCCAACTCCTGCTCTGCTTCGCATCCTTTGCCAGCCTGAAATAAATAAGCAAGACCAGGGTGCTGAAGGGAAGCTTAAGAGCAACACCCAGCTGAGTACCTTTGCTTTCTCAAAGCTTCCCTAATGTGTCTGCCCATAGCCATTTCTCTGTTTACAATCTTGTCCCCTAATTTTGTATACTCAGTACCTCTTTGTCTGCCATATTGTTCTATATTTGTTCCCATCTTTTATTGTTTTATCATTCTCATTTGTATTAGCATTTTCTCCCTTGCTACTTAATTATGAAATTCTTATGGCTAGTTTCCATGATTATATTTTTATTTGTTTGCTTTGGTTTCTAGGTGTTTGAGGTTTTTGTTGTTGTTGTTGTTGTTTTTTGTTTGTTTGCTTATTCATTCTTTATAAAAAGGCTCTTTCACAATCTGAGGTATTTATGAATGTAGTTTGAACTTTGAAGAATGTTTAGTATATATGAATTTCCAAGTGTGTTTCAGAGAGCATCCTTAACTAAATACAAATATGTTACTAAAAAATAGTAAGAAATAGTTAAGTCAGTGCTTTACAGACCTCTGACTCTAAATTTGTTTATCTAAAACAAATTCAGCTCCTAGAAGACCAGTGTCTGTAGTGTAAATCACCCTAAAGTTCATAATTGGGCCTCTCTCTCTCTCTCTCTCTCTCTCAATGATGATAATGATGATAAAATTCCATAAGAGTAATTACACAGTGATGACTATTGTATAATTCAGCTCAGTAACACATAACATATTTTATGCCTGAATCCTCCTTGAGACTCTTTTTTTTTTTTTTTTTTTGCGGCAGTGGGGATCAAACTCACAACCTCGCACCTGCCAGACAGGCACTTAAGCCACTGAGCCAAACTCTCAGCCGTAGTTTTTTGAGGCAGGGTTGAACTATGTAGCTTAGGCCAGCCTTGCGCTTGCGTTGTAGCCCAAGCTGGCCTCGAGCTCACAATGCTCCTCCTACCTCAGCCTCCAGAGTACTGGGATTAAAGGTGTGTGCCATCACACCCGGCTCTTCCTTGAAACTCTTTATGTACCTATTATTATTGCGTTCTGTGCTTGAAAAAGTGACACTTTAAAGAGGATAAGCAAATTCGCAGTGTACATAATCATATAGGCAGGATAAAAGCGTTGGTTATTCCAACCCCAAATTCCTTGTATGAGCTTAATCGTGTGAAGTAAGAGTTTGTTTTGATAAATAGTGGATCTCGGGTTTGCTTAGTTTGATTATAGTATAATTTCATTAATCTTTGAAGGTCTTAGCCCTTAAATACTTTCTTTTCCTTTTTTTTTTTTTTTTTTTCCGTCTCATTTTATCTTTCCCTCTTAATGTTCATTAGTTCTGACGGCTGGCAGTTTTAGTTAGCTGCAGATTTCTCCTACCCTGATCTGTATTGGAGGGTTAGTTTTGCTCAGTCATCATGTTCTGTGTGCTGCCTGTTCATCTTTCGCTGACTGTGCAAACCAATGTCAATTGCTGTGGTGTAGTAGCACTTATCTACCACCCAAGACCAGTAGCTCAGAACCATGCCGCAAGTTAGAAGTAGCACTTGCTCTTCCACGTCACTTACCAACTCTAACGTTGATCCCAAATGCATAGACCTCTGCTTTGGAGACAATCAGCAGCTTAATCAAATAAGTGTTCTTGAAGGCAAGAGGGTATAAGAATTTCCTGAGGAATTTAAGGCGAAACTCTCTAACTCTACCAAAATGAACAAACAAATCTGATTTAAAGCTAGGCATGGTATGCACACTTGTAATTTTTGCACTCTTGGAGGCTGAGGCAGGAGAATCTAAAAGTCAAAGCCCAGCCTGGGCAATTTAGCAACTTAGTGATACTGTGTTTCAAAAAATATAAATATAAACATAAAAAGATTTGGGGATGTACTTTAGTGCAAAGGTTTTAGGCTCAATACTCAGTACTGGAAAAAAAAAAAACTCTGGTTTAGAATGTTGAAGGTGGGGCCCAGATGTCTGCAGTGGAATGAGTATAGATCCTGACGTGCGTGTAGTTTATAGACAAACATAGAGAAATACTGATCTGACCTCACGCTCATGTTCTTTGAGATTTATTCAATATCCAGGTCATTTTTTTCAGCCTGTTACTCTCCTTTAGTGCCCTTACTCTTTTTTTTTTTTTTTTCTTTCTTTCTCTCCTATAGCAGGTAGTGAAAGCAAAAGCAACCTTAAGGCACTTTTCTGCATTAAGTTGATTCATCATTAAAACTACCCACAAGGGACTCACCATTATTATTTTCAGTCTACATATGTAAAAATTGAGGCAGAGTCAGGTTGTGTCCTTGGAAGTTTCAAGAGAACTAAAAATTCCGCAGCTTATCATGATCTGACTTGTATTTTTCAACTTCGCGATGGTAAGAAAATGGACCCAACCAATAATTTTCTTTGTTTATTCATTTGTTGTTTTGATGCCAGGGACTGAACCCGGGGCCTTCACATCCAACAATTTATTTTTTTACTTTTAATAATGTATTCAATAAATTATATGAGATCACCAATGCTTTAGTAGAGAATAGATTATGTCAGATGACTTTGTCCAAGTGTAAGCTAATGCCAGTGCTTTGAGTACATTTAAGGCAGGCTAGGGTAAGTGAGCCACGGTGATTCACAAATTACATACATTAAATGCATTTCTAGCTTGCAGTGTTTTCAGCTTTCAGTGACTTTATAATTCTATCATTAAGTCAAGGAATGTATTAATTTTATTTTTCTAGTGGGGGAGGATAATCAAATTAAATCTTTAATCATTACAAGTCACTTCAACTCTCTTGGCTGGCATTTCCTCATCTATAAAATAAGGAGTTTGATAGAAAATCAATTATTGGGTCTCTTGCAGATTTGACCAGCCTGGAGTTCTATGATGTAGTGCCAGTGATAGAGTTGAAAGGGCTGGTAGTCTGCCTCTACTTCTCACTCTCAAAAAGAAACATAAAAAAGGTTTTAGAAAAGAAGAAAATTAGCTCCTACCCAATTCCATTAAGGTATTGTAAAACTTTCACAGATTTACAGTATATAACAGGCATTTCAGTATTTGTTGACTGACCAGCTGACTAATGCATGTGTATGTGAATGAAGGAAGGTCAGAAGGAAGAAATGCAGACCAGAGACTTTCATATTGTTGGTCATACTTGTAGCATTTACCCCCAACAGGTGCAGGAGAGTAAGACCAAGAGATAGCAATAGAAGCTGGCTCCTGCTTGTGTGTAACCTGTAAAGGTCTTATAAGGCTCTGAACAGTAATTCAAAAAATAAACATGTAGGTACTCAAAAACATAAATGTCACATCCACTGTAGCTCTTCATCTGCTTTGCTGTGCTGTGCTTTTCCAGTTGATGGAAAGGTTTTATTCAGATCAGCCATTTCATTTTTTCCTGGAGGCACTCTTAATCTTTGTGTTCTAACCTTTAAAGATATAGGCTTTGGTTGCTGCTATAATGATTTCCATTACCTGGCATCTACATGTTTAAATTTCTCCAAAGAATTGTGTACCTTCTGTTTTTCTCAATTGTAGATGAAATAAAAAAAAAAATTTAAAAAGTCAGGGTAGAAGAGGCCAGCTTTTGATTGACTTCTCTCTCTTGATACTCCTGGCCAGGGGAGAGGCAGATCAATGGCTCAACTTTTCAGCAGGCATTAACACTGCATCTCATTCTCCTTCGGGCAATCTGTTTCACAAAGACGCTGATTAAACATTTTTGGCAGTATTGGGGACAGAGGAAGGAGGGAGAGGATGGGGAATTTTAGTGGCTAGAGCCTTTATTGACAACATTAAAGGCTTCATGATATATTCGACCAGAAATTAATTACAGCCCAGTTCCCCATTTCCCCCTTAGGTGACAGTCTTCTGTTGATGTGTGCCGCTGTGAAAGTAATAATAGGTTTCAAATGTTTGTGAAAAACATAAAGTAATTACTTGCTGTGGTAAATCAGTCATTTAAAGCTTTGGCTTCTCTCTGTTCCATGTACGTAGTGGTCCGTCTGGTTCTTTTGTTAACTTTAATTACAGAGCATAGGAGAATTTTTATTTTTCAGTTTTCAGAAATTTGGCTTGTTTCATTTCTCAGTTTCATAGTTCTCCAGAGACATAAGTATTGAAATGATAATGACACATAACTAACATTTGAACAAGAGAAGCATATGTCTGCTGGGGAACTGATTGCCTCAGTTAAGTTGTGTAGCTATTGGCTATCAGCTGTTTTCCAGTTGCTCTAATGAGCTTTAAATATTTACTGTATGTTGTACAGTAGGGGGAATTGACTCTCAGGCATTTTGAGGCTCTTTCTCACCAATGGCATCTGTTTAAATTATGGGCCCTCAAGCCACAGTCCATAATAGCTCTTTTCCCCTCTTTTTAAAATTGAAAGGAGAGCCAGGCTTGGTGGCACATAGCTGTAATCCCAGCGCTGGGAAGGCTGAGGCAGGAGAATTGCCGTGAGTTCATGGCCAATCTAAGTTGCATAGTGAGTTCAAGGCCATTCTGAACTACATAGCAAGACCCTGTCTCAAAAAACAAAACAAAGTTAAAAGGAAAAAACCAAATGTGCAACTTTCAAAAAACAACTGCAACACCTTTCCTGGGGGCCCTTCCTTCCGTTGGGACAGATCTGCCTGAGTCATACCCACCTCTCTTTGCTCATCTGGACAGAGAAATTTCCTTTGGGCAATTTTCTCAACAGGGATACTTTCTCAGGCAGATACATAGTACTTGATATATTATCTCACATAGATATCTTGCAGTTTGCACTAAGGTTAACTCACCCCTAAAAATATAAACTATACATAGTCACACTTTGTCTTGGCTACGTTTTTCTTATTGCTGGGACAAAATACCCGACACCCAAAGTTAAAGGAGGAAAGGTTTATTTAGCTCACAGTTTGTAGAGGTTTCAGTCCATCATCAATTGGCTCTGGGGCAGGGTGGCATGGCAGAAGGGCATCATTTCATGGGAGCAGAAGACATCAAAAGCAACAAGAACAAATAGAGGAGGAGCAAGAGAGCAAGCCTCTTTCCTTCCCTTGTATTGTGTGCAGGTTACCAGCCCCAGGGCAGGTGTAGCACTCACACCCATAATCCCAGCATTGGACCATGAATCAATCATAAACTCTAGAAGCCCACCCCCAAGACTGCATGAGACTTTGGGGAACCTCTAGACACAAACCATAGCACACTTCTTTTCAATTCAGCTAATTAGTATTAATATTGTTTTTCTATCCTGTCTAATCTGTCTTGTCCTTTACTAGATGGCCAGCAATTATAAATCCTAGCCTCAAAGATTTGCTTAATCTCCTAGACTAAGGTGTCCTTCTCTTTTTTATTTATTTATTTACTTACTTACGTATTTAAGAGCAAATGGACACAGAAAAGAAAAACAAAAAGCAAAAGAGACAAACAACAACAACAAATACAGTACAATAACATTATAGGTTTACAAAGTGAGATGATTGGAATTTGACAGTGGCTGTAATATTGCATATCATTACCTTCAAAGAGGTTGTTTAGATTAACAGATAAAGACATGTAAAATTGATCTAATCATATGAGTATTAACTGTTCTTTTTCAGTAACTAATGCATTTAGTAGTATAGTCATTTTAACTATCTTATGTATACCTATATGCAAATTTATGTCTTTTTCCTTTTCCTTTCCTTCTTTCCTCCTTTCCCCTTACAATACCTCTTGTTATCTTCAAAATAACTGCCCATACCATCAGGCACAATACAATCAAACAAAATAATACAGGATAAAACTAATGAAAAATAAAACAATGGAAGCAATACATAGTAAAACAACACTGATTACTATAATGCCTCATGTTATCTTCTAAGCAGTTGCTTATATCATCAGTCATAATACAATCAAACAAACCAAAATAGGATAAAATCACTCAAAACAAAACAATGAAAGCAATATAGGGTTTCAAAACATGGTGATCAGATATCAATAATGGCTACCATAATGTGTTTTGTTATCTTTGAAATAGCTGTCTATGCCATCAAATATAATAAAATTAGGCAAACCGAAAGAGAATAAGACCAAACTAAACAGCTCAATGAAAACAGTACAGGACTCAAATCCCAATGATAGATTAACAATGGCCACTGCCTGCCCTTTTTAGACACTTCCTCCCCTTTCATTTTTACAATATATATTGTATATTTTGAATCCTACTAACTCTTTTAGTTTTTTTGTTTTTGTTTTTTGTTTTTTTTTACTAGGGAGATAACATGATGCTCACCCATGTTGCTCTGAGCCATTTCATCCATGAATATGATCTTAAGTTGTATCCATTTACCTACAAGAGGCTTGAGGTTATTTTTCTTTATAACTGAGTAGCTTTCCATTGTATAAAAATGCCATATCTTTCTTGTCCACTATGTAGCTAATGGGCAAGCTACCCCCACTTCTTTCTGATTCCCTGTCACATACAGCATTGTTCTCTCTCCTTTGACTTTCAGTCTATGAACCCCCTTCCAAGTTTAATGTTTCTTGTATAAAGCATATTGATGAATCCTGTCTCCTGATCCACTCTGCCTGTGTTTCTTTCCATTGGTGGATTGAGGCCATCTACGTTAATGGTTAAGGCCAACATGCACTGCCTCATCTCTGCCATGCCACTTCCCTGCCATTGGCTGCCCACTCTTCCTCTCTACTCAATTGTCTGCCCCACTCAGCAATATCCCTCTGCCACTGTTTCTGGAGCTGTGGTCTTTTTTATCTCTCTCTAAAATGTCCTTCAGTATTCTTTGTAGGGTTGGCTTGGTGGTCATAAATTCCTTCAGTTCTTTGTCGTGGAGGTATCTTGTTTCTCCGTTAATTTTGAAAGATAGTTTTGCAGGGTACATCAATCTGGGTTGGAAGTTGTTTTCTTTCAGGGCTTGAAATACTTCACCCCAAGCTCTTGTTGACATGATGGTTTGTGTTGAGAAGTCTGTTGTGATTCTGATGGGTTTTTCTTTATAGGTGATCTGTTTCTTTTCTCTAACAGCTTTTAATATTCTGTTCTTGTGTTGAATTTCTGGGATCTTGATTATTATATGTCTGGGTGTAGATTTATTTTGGTTATAGCTAGCTGGAGTTCTATATGTTTCACTTATCTGAAAGTCACTTCCTTTTCCCATGCTTGGGAAGTTTTCTAAAATTATTTCTGTAAATAGGCTTTTAATTTCATTTGTACTGACCCCTGCTTTTTCACTCACACCTTTTATTCTTAAGTTATGCTTCTTTGGGTTGTCTTGCAGCCATTGTATTGTTACCCCCAGGTTCCTTGTTATTTTTAAGAGATCTTTCCTTTCACGAGCACAAGCTGCTAACCTGTCTTCAAGGTTTGAAAGTCTATCTTTAGTTTCTTTCAAGTGGTTTTGCCAACTTTCATTAGAGTTTTTTATTTCCTGGCTATCTCTTTGAATCTGTTTCATGTATTCTAAATCTTCTTTGTACTATTCATTCACGGTTTCCCTGGTTTTCCTATGCTCCATTTTTTCATCTATGTCTCCTTTAGAGTTGCCTAGCAGTTCTTTTATTATGTTTTTCATTTCTTCTAGTTGAGTTAGTATTTCTGTTCTAATTTCTTTTATAACCTCTTGAAGTTGTTCCTTTACTTCAGTTGCCATCACCTCAGAAACTTCAGTTGTGGGACTCCCGATCTCTTCTGCGTTTGCATCTCCTGGACTTGCTCTGCTTGGATTGGAGGCCAGAGACTGCCTTTTCGTGTCTTTGTCTTGACGTATTCCTGGGTTCTTCTGGGGAAATGGGTACTGGGGACCCAGGCACTCCTTGTATTGGCCGCAATTTCTCTGAAGTGAGACTGGTTCTTCTAGCCAGTGCTGATTATGGATACCTAGTGGTTGCCACTTGGGGCACTGTTACGGCGCTATCCACTGCCTTTCCCCAGCCCGCCTTGGCTTCCCGATGGCTGGTGGGGTGCACACAGGGGCTGGCCACCACCTGGGAACCTGGGTCGGTCACTCTCCACCACCACCCCTGGAGTGCGTGCAGAGCCGCCGTGTCCAGACCAAGCCAGTCACCCACAGGGACCCTCCAAGGTGGCCCCCAGTATGCGGGCAGGGGCAAGGCTCAGCCTGAGCAACCTCCACAGGCCTGCGCCTAGCTAGGGGTCCCCAGCCCGACTCCAAGATGTCTGCCTGCCGATCTCCCCCTCACGTGGAAGGGTGAGGACCTCCGCACTCACAGTTCTCCAGGTCTGCTCCCCCTGTCCACTGCCACTCTCCTCCAATGCTGCCTCTCTGGACAGAGGCCTCTGAGGTCACTGCCACCACGGCAACTTGATCGTGCGCCCCCAGGTTCCAGCAGATTGTCTCAGATAGTGGGTCCAGCTCCAGGCATAGGCGCCATCAGCTACCACCTTCTTTGTTTAAGTGTTTCTTTTTACTCTTTCTGTGGGCTTCAGTTCTTGCTTTAGATTCTTCCTGGGTCCAGAGGACCCACTTCTTCCTTCTTGTCTTCCCCATGTTGCTATATTCCAGCGACTGGACGGTATCTCTCAGAGAGGCTGTTTACTCTGCTGCTTACAGTTCCGCCATCTTATCTGTTCCCAGTGTCCTTCTCTTAAAAGAAAAAAAAAAATTATTTTGCCTTTTCCAATATTACTCTTTCTTTGAATTATTATTTGTATTTAGAGTCAAATATAAGAACAGCGAGAATTGATTATTCTTCTATATGGAAAGTCATTTTCACAGGGCCTTCTATACTTTTTTTTCTTTTTTTTTTTGCAATGACAATTGGTGTTCATGATATTTGCCTGAGTCTAAAAGATCCCATTTGTGCTTGAAGGAAGGAATTAATACTTTTAAGGTAGTTGTGGCAGTATATAAATTTTACTGAATAGTATTCTGTCTTTGAAAAAATGGTCATTCAATGTATCTCAATATAAGCAAGAATGAGGCCAGAGCCGGGCATGGTGGCACACGCCTTTAATCCCAGCACTCGGGAGGCTGAGGTAGGCGGAGCGTTGTGAGTTCGAGGTCGGCTTGGGCTACAACGTGAGTGCAAGGCCGGCCTGAGCTACATAGTGCGACCCTGCCTCAAAAAACCAGGGCCGGGAGTTTGGCTCAGGGCCTTAAATCCCCGGTGCCGCAAAAAAAAAAAAAAAAAAAAAAAAAGAATGAGGCCAGGTGTGGTGGCACATGCCTATAATCCCAGCATTTGGGAGGCTGAGGCAGCAGGATCATCACAAGTTCGAGGCCAGCCTGGGCTATAGAGTAGGTTCAAGGCCAGCCTAAACTATGTAGCCAGACCCTGTCTCAAAAAAAAAAAAAAAGAATGTCTAATTGCAACTCTTCATTTCCTTTTCGTACTGCATCATGGAGTTATTATATGTTTATAATTCTGTCACATTTCATTTTTCTAAAAGACTAGATAACAACAAATTACTTAAATAATTATATTATTTTGTTATTGTTAGTATTATTAATAATACTATGTATTAAGCATACACTTTCTGCAAGACAACTCCTATGTGTGGTTTACACATTTTGTCTCACTGAATCCTTACCCTAACCTTGTGCTTAGGTGTTAGCATTTTTGTTTTGCAAGTGAGTAAATGAAGTCTCTAAAAGGTTAAGTAACCCAAGGTCTACACTAGTAGTAAACAACAGGACCATGATTCAGTAACAAGTCTATCTGTATTTTAGCTATTGTGCCATACTACTTCTGACAATACAATGCATTAGTATTTCAGAAAGATATACTGTGGCCTCAGTGTCTTTTATTGACTAATAAATAGACAGTGGTGCTGGGGTGAGTGCTCTAATTGAAAGGCCATAAAGGGGTATGTGTGTGACAGTTTTTTTTAACTTGCCCAAAACAAAATGAAAGGAGATACTGCTTAGCAGATTAGCAGGGGTAAATAAAAGAAGAATAGAAAATTATGAGGAAGAATTTTAGTATAGCACATAATGCCTGGAAAGGGATGACCACCATCACTGATGGACCCAAATGAGGCAAGAAAGGGTGCAAGACCTCAGAGAGACCTGGCATGATTGCAGCAGTAGAGGCTGTCCAAGGCAGGGAGGAAGGCTAAGCCATAAGTGCCACAGAGTGGGACTGTCACCAAGAACAAATCTCAGTTTCCAAAGTGTTCGTGGAACCTCTGCTTGTGGTGATAATATGTCAGATGATGAAGATATCCTATCTTAACAAGGTACATGGTTTTTTTAAATTAGTTTAAAATATTCAAAAAGGAAGAGAAATAAAAATCTATGTCTTTTTTTTCTATCAAGAAAATATCTAGTCCTTTTGAAAGAAAATTCTGTAGTAATATATGGTTGATATTTGTCATATTTTGGCTGCCCAGTCTCTCAGTCTTTGTTGGGAGTGTTCCCATCCCCTGGCCTTGGAAGGAGCAGACACCAGTCTCCATTGCAAAACACGGAAGTCTAGACATGCTCACTGTGCAGAGCAGCCAACACAGTGCTCTACGCCAGACTCTGATCAGGGAACCAGCAACTGAGAGTATAAAGGAATGGAGAACCATGTAAAGGAGTGTCAGTGTCAACCTCCAGTTGCATAAGGTGGTGTTGGTAGCAAAGGCCATGACATGGCCAATGTCTAGTTCTTCTGGCAGTAGAACAAGACATGGTATTTTGTGTCCAGCAGCAGCAGCAGTGGTGGTATCTTCATGAAACTGTCTTAAAGAGTAATTCTGGAATAATTTTGCCCAGGTTCCTAGCTGCTGTCTAGCTTTGTTCGTTCCTGATCACTGTCCAAGCCTCACTCTCAAATCATCCTGGTTTATCTAGGAGTTATTCAGGATCTTTTCAATAATTCCTTCTCTGCAGTTAGCACTCTGACTGTTACATACATACATAGTAAAACCTAGTCTTTCATGTTTATGTACTACCATACTATTAAAGTTTTGATCTACATTGCATCTTTTATCTTGGTGAATTACATAACATTTAAATAGTTATCAAGAATTTGCATTATTAAAAAAAAACAGCAAAACTGGCTAGATTACATCTCTTAAATGTAAAAACTTAATTATTGGATCTATGCATCTGTTTCTGTCATCTATTTCTGTGTAATAAACTATCCCAAAACTTAGTTACTAGAATAACAAACATTATATTAGTTCTCTTGACTTAGCAGGTTGACCAGGACTCAGCTATAAGACTGTCTTGACATTTCTTATAAGGCTATCGGGTGATGGTAGCTGGAGCCAAACACCCAATATGGCTTCCCCCATATGCCTGGTGACTTGGAGATACATGGGAGACTGGGCTTAACTGGGATTCAGAGATGGCAAGGTTTCCTACTCATGCCTGGGTCATCTCAGAGATTCTCCTCTGTGTAGCTTTTCCGTATGGTTTCTCCATCAACACAGCCACTCTTCTTACCTCATAATTTAGGGATCCCAAAAGCAAAAAAATTGACATTTCCAGGCCTTTCTACAGATTAGGCCCAGGACTGGCATACTGTACTTCTGCCACAATGTTATAGCAAGTCACAGGGTTAGCTAGACTTAAGGTAGGAGAAGACCAAATGGGAGCAGGAAAAATGCAGTGCATGGTTCATCAAGCCTTACCTTTGGACAGGCTCCAGGGCAGAGACACTTAACTCAGTAGATAGCCAAAGTATCTGTCAGATTCTCTGCCATTTATGAGGAACAGAAACCTAATTCAAACTAGTATAAGCCAAAAGAAGTAATTCATTAAATCACAGAATGGATTTTTCAAGAGAACTTGCTTTTAGACTTGCTTTTATGTGAGGATTCAAATCATTTCAGCAGGACTCATTCCTTTTCTTTCTCCAACTCTTGCATTTGTTGGTATCAACTTGGGTTTATTTCATAGCCTGTCTCTTCATGGTGGTAAAATAATAGCCCAATCTTATTTCATACTCACAACTGGAAATCTTAGAGAGAGTCTCATTCTTCCAAAATGCATAGAGTGTGTCTCATGGAGAGACTCTTGACTAGCTGTGTCCATTTGTTGAGCCAGTTGCTGTGGCCAAGAGGAGTGGAGCATTCTGGCTGGATAATCCAAGTTATCTTTCCACATCTGTTGTGGATCACATGGTGCACATTCTAGAAATAAGGCAGGTTCAGTTACCAAAAGAAGAGGGATAGATGCTGGATAAACAGAAACAAGGGTAAATATTATAAAGCTAGTATCAGTTTGCTGTATGAATAAAGTTTAAGTAATACATAGGTGGCACAATAAAGTACTGCCTTTATGATGTGTCAAAGACATTTTAAAACAATTCTTTTATGGAAAGAATGATTCTACTAGGACAGTATTTGGAGTGTGGTAAAATAGAGAACATGTCAAAGAGGCAGTTTGGGGTTGTACTTTGAAAAAGAGATGTAGAAGGAAGGAGGACATGATAGGCACAGGAAAGGTTTCCTTTTCAAAAACCAAATGCTACTAAAAATACAAAGTATAATTTGGGGAAGCTTCTGCTATCCATAAACTATACCTGTAAGACAATCAAGATCTTGTTAACCACAGTATGTTGTACTGTATTGTTTAAGGTTTCATTTGTTTCAAGAATTTATTAGCCCTGAATGTGACAAGTCTATGTGTTAGTGTTTATGGGCTTATATAAAAATAAAACTTTCAAGATGATTGCTATCAAAGAAAAGAGTCATTTTTAAAATGTGAATTCATTGGTTGTTCTCTGTCTCTTTGATTAACAATGCATAGTGAAATGACCAGAAATAATAGTAATTCACGTTTATATTGTTCCTGTAAAGCTGAAGGTTTTCAGGAATATTAATTAATTTAGCATCTCTTTCCTAAAATAGCAAAGAAATGAAAGTGAAATAATTTCCCTCCCTGAAAAATGCTGCAAAAGAGGTCTGAGAATATGAGAAGCAAAGCAGTAAAAACTGAATTGGCTGAACTGACTTTACGGTTTTCATGAGAGTGGTGTAGGAGAACACAGTACAGGGCCAAACCAAGTGTGGAACTTGGTAAGAATCCCAGGTGGCTCAGATTATTGAAGTGGTATTTTCCAAAACCTGTAAGGTCTTCATTAGAGAGACCTTTCGGATGGTGCCATCTGGCCCTTTGCTTGAACAGGCAGGAAAGTGACTCTGTAAGAGGTGGAGTCACTGCCAATGAATGGCCCTCTAGGGCTGGAACCTGTGTTCCCCAACTGCTTGCTTCAGGCTCCCTCCTGAAGATGTCAGTACAGCCTGGCAGAAGCTCTTACACTTGTTCACATTCTCCTCACAAATAGTGATGCCCTGGGCCAGTGATGGACAGCCTGAGAAGAAGGGGATTCCTAGGATCCTCAAGAAGGGGAATCTTCTGTGGTTGATACCTCCTCTCCCTGGTTCCAATATGATCCTAAGGATGTCTTAGTTAACTAACCATGTTTTTCCTTCTCTAATATTAGAATGGTATTGCTGTAGAGATTTCCTTACAAACAATTTCTATGGGTGATAATTATGACTTCTGTTCACTATCTTTGCACGTCTTTGTTACTAAGCAAGTGAAGACAGATTATAAGTTTTATTAGCTTTTGATATTGATATTGCTATTCTCTCAACTATAAATATATGCTCTGCCTACATTATTTGGATCTTTTTCTTAAGGAAATTAAAGTAGAAAATATAATACAATTAATTACTATCTAAATTATATTAAACTAAGTCAGAACAAAGTATAAGAGCTGTGATCATGTGAAAATGAGAGATTGTAGGAGATTTCCTACTACTAAGGAGCAGAAAGTCATATTTTTAGCAGAGGAACATACAATACCTGGATTAGCCCCTGTGTGGAGGGTGACCCACTCCTTTCCTATAACCAGTGGGCGTGATGCCACTGTACAAGCTTAGGAAATACATGTTAGCGTTTATGTTGTCCAACCTGGAACTACAATGTCTAGTAAAGATTTCTCAGTTGGGTGCACAGTTCCTTTGCCTGAGCAAAGTGTTCATAATCATAATGTACAAATGTCTCCTTAAAAAACCAGAACAAGGGAAGAAGAGTATATATAGGTATACTTCCAATTTGGAGAAAAGCAGAGTGTTGGGGGCACTTATATCCTAGTCACCCACTAACTACCTTCTCAGCATAGTGGCTTATGCCTGTACTTCCAGCAGGAGGGAGGTTAAGGCAGGCAGGAGGATCACAAGTTTGAATCTCACCTAGACAACGTTAGTGATTAACAATACCCCGTCTCAAAATTTTAAAAGCACATACTGGGGTGGACTGTTGCTCAGTGTAAAGGCGCGGGGTTCAGTCCCCACTATCAAAAATAAAATGCTTTCTGCTACAATAGACGTGAGAGATGTGAATGAACCCTTAGGGCCCTTCAGTGGTCTTTCTAAAGCGTTCTGGAGGAACCAGTAGGAAGTGTCTACCTCATAGCAACAGCACACATACCCAGTTGATTTTTCTCTTAATGTGATAAAGGAAGCATACTGTATCTAGACTAAGATGTTCATCTAGTGAATGGTTTTTTTATGTTTAGAGGTGACCTTCCTTCGTTACCCAAAATATGTAGTTTAATGTTTTCCTCGTTGATTGTACATTGAGCCTCTTTCTCACTATAAAACCTTGGTGGCTCTTTTGAAGTAGCCTATTTTTTTGAAGCATCTACCATTGGAAATTTCTTACCACTAACTGCTTAATAAGTGTATCCATGTATAAACATAAAATATATAATTTAAACTAGTTCAACAAGTGAAGCATTTTCTAAGAGTCACTTACTTGAGATAGTTATGACAGACTAGCAAGGAGTTAGTCATTCTATTTGAACATCAACTATTTATTGAAGGTATGTGAGAGTTAATTATATAACTCATGGAGCTGCAAAGGCAAAGATATGGTTCCTGTGTATATACTGTAACACAGTAGGCTTAGTAATACGACCAGTGCAGAATGTAAGAGTTAAGAAAGGATTAAGATAAGAAGTAAGATTCACTTCCAGGCTGGGCGTGGTGGCGCAGTGCACACATTTAATCCCAGCACTCGGGAGGCTAAGATAGGAGGAGTGTTGTGAATTCGAGGCAGACTTGGGCTACATAGTGCAACCCTGCCTCAAAAAAAAAAAAAAAAAAAAAGGGCCAGGAGTTTGGCTGAGCAGCTTAAGCACCTGTCTGACATGCACAAGGTTGTGAGTTCAATCCCTGGTGCCACAAAAAAAAAAAAAAAAAAAAAAAAGATTCACTTCCAGGTATATGGAGAAATGAAAACTATGTCCACACAGAAACTTATAAACAAATACTTATAGCAGCACTGCTTATAATAGTCAAAAGATGGAAATAAGCCATATGTGTATCAGTGATAAATGGATTTAAAAAGTGGCTAATCCATACAATGCAGTATTATTGATAGGATTGACATACTATAAGTATATGCTATACATACATGGAGGAACCGTGAAAACATTGTGCTGAATGAAAGATGCCAATCAAAAGGACAATATACTCTGATTTCATTCATAAGAAGTCCAGGATAGGGAAATCTGTACAGACAGAAAGTATATTGGTGTTTAACACTTATGGAAAGTGGGAATAGCATACAGAGTTTCTTTTAAAATTGATTAAAATGTTCTAAGATTCACTATAGTGATGATTATACATATCTATAACAATGTTAAAGTTCACTGAATTATACACTTTAAATGGATGAGTTATATGTTATATGAATCATCTCTCAATTAAGCTATTTTGTTGAAAAACAAACTAATAACAATGAAAGTTGAGAGTGGTAAGGAGTTACTCTCCACATCCTCAAAAGGGAAACATTTTTATGACTGAGGGAAAACTGCTGCAGAGTTCACATTGCGGCCTCTGGAAATAATGGAACGCTTTTAGTACTCCTGGAAATGTTATTAGTATCATCTTCATTATTATTATTAAGAATTGGTTGTGGAGCTAATTATGACTAAGGACCTTCCACTTAGAGGAAGAGTATTATACTTGGGAGGGTGGAAACAGATAGTGTTAGTTCAAAGTCTGACACACATCTCCTTCTAGCTAGATTTTCTTAGGCTAAAAAATGACCTGCGCCCCAATAGGCTACTGAAGAAACAGCAATTGTAGTGTTAGAATGAATGCATCTCAAGAAGAAAAGGAAATTTCTGTGCAAATGAATCAAGACTCCATTAAGTTCAGAACAGCAAACGAAGTATAACAATTCTTTTGTCTAATATTTGCAGTGTTTTTCTCTTATAACTTTTCATTTGTTGAATCTCTCAGTTGTGGTGATTTTAATAAGTAGACAATGAATTTATAAAGTCATGCTTTAAAATACTAAACGTCTGATCTCCCTAGCAACCCCACCCATTTGGAAGTATAAATCATGACTCTATTGCCACCTGATGACAGCAAAGAGTACAACCTGTCTAGAAATACTAGCCTTTTTACCAACAAATTAAATCCTTGAAAGCTGAAATTAGGAATTAATGATACAGAGATGATGATGAAGGCTTTTTATAAGGCCCTCTGACCTTGGCATCAGAAAAAGGCCCTTGTTGTAGCATCTCTAAGCATATTGAATGCTTGTCTTATAATCACATTCCCCATTACCTAGAAGGCAATACTATACGTACTAAAAGTGATTTTCCATCCGTGACATTACTGTATTGGGTGTGTGCTGCCATACATCTGTCAACACTTTTCTTCTGCAGTTGTTGCTGCTGTCACTGTCCAGTGGCTGCTCCTCTGGTGTCGGCGGCACCTGCCAGCCTGATCTCACTGCTGCTGCTGTCATCACCATCACATACAAGCTGTTGCCCCTGCCACCATCTTTCTGCTGCTAATGGGACTGACTGGCATCTCTCCATACCACATCTAGGTGCAGATGCTGTCACCTTGCCAGTCTCAGAACCATCTGACACCCTTTACTGCCACTGCTCATTATCACCCTCCCAGCGATGACCCCAGCTGGGAGCCCCCCGCCCACCCCAGCCTGAGCTGGGTGCATTCAGTGGTAAAGAGACCTTGGTAGTCACTTTGCTAACTATGAAATCAGGCCACCTCTCAGAGAAAATGGACAGGGGAATAAAAGAATCCTACACTGTTAGGAATTGGCATAATACACCCCAATAGATCTTCTTTACTGGTTACTGGAGATGAAAGAAATTAAGAAACTATCTGCCTAGCATAAGGGAGCACTATAACAGCCTCCCCTCACCAGGTACCTACTTAGGCACCATAAATAAGCAATACTGCGTAATACTCCTCCTCCCAGACCACTGGGTAGATAGAGGTTAATGCCATACATTGGGAGTTATTTGCCAATGTCCTGCATCACCTTTCATATTTTTAACAAAGCCTGTGAAGCTCAAATAATATGTGGGAGACAATATGGCAGACCTGACTACTGTACTTTCACAGAGAAACAGAAAGGAATGAATTCAAAACTGGTAACAAATAGAAAGTGATTTACCAATGTACAAAAGGCATTAACAGATTTCTGGAAGATAGGAACGACATGGGACACTGTTGATGAATAAGCCAGCAGAAAATCCTCAGTCTGGATCGTGCAGTGAGAGCTTCAGGGAAGTTCCAGTGGGGACTGCCAAGAGAAGCTGAAAATAGAAGCACTGATGAAAGTACATCACATAGCACTGTTTTATTCTCCCCCCCAAAATGCTGGAGAATTTATTTTTGAAAAGCCATCTTAGGAAGTATTTAAGGCAAATCAAGTTTCTGGTGGGAATGTTGAAGTCTCAACCCTCCTCATTCAGCTACTGGAGGAAGAGGTTCCCTGCCTGACAGTTGGCATCCCATCTGCTCTCCCAAAAGAGAAACCTACCTGTTGATGTCTTCTGTACCACCTCACATCACACTCCAAGGTGTAGTAACCTCCCACTTCAAGAACAGACTTTTTAGGAACCTGATCCTGCCTAGGCTTCGGAGACCCAGGACCCAGTGAATTAGAGCCCCAGGAAAAAAGAACAGAAAATGAAGGGGAGGGAAAGTTACTACAAAATAGTAGAAATGTTTTTGCTAAGCCTGAAGGACTCGGGGCTTCATATTACAAGAATGTGTTAGTGCCCAAGGCAGGGAATGAAAAAATAGCCACACATAAACCCAGCCACATGAATTTTCAGAATGTTCCAGAGAGGGGAGTTAAAAAGCAACTGGTGTCAGACTTGAAATAATAGCACTAGGTGCCAGAAGATAATAAAGCAATGACTTTCTAACTCTGAAGAAGAACGCTTTTTAACCTAGAATTATGTATCTGAACACTGTATGAGCCAATTCTGAGGACAAGGTAGACCCTTCCAGTTGTATAAAGACTCAGAAATTTTCTCTTATGCTCTTGATTCGAGGGAACTAACTGAGGATGTATTCAAGTAAAGCAAGAAAATAAGCTAAAAAGTTAGAAAAACGTAGTGTCTAAAAAATACTTAACTCACTCAGAAGAACAGTGAAAGGGTAGCCATGAAGCAGCCTTAGAGGGGAATTAGCCCAAATTGGAGTAATAAAGTAGCATTCCTTTGAGGAAAGGTATCTGGGGAAGGAAAAGACTCTAAAAATTAGATAGTGTGGTTGACAGGTTGGAAAGAAAACATTAAGGTATGACAAATACAAGTAGTGCAAGAAAAAGGAAAGCCAATTGGAACTATTAAGGGGAAACAAAACTACAAGAAATTCCTACAAAGCAAACCTCTAGAAACATCTTTTTCAAGAGGCCTGAGGGTGGTGACTGATTGATAAGGGAATATAATCCTTACACACTACCTGGCTGAGTACTGACTCTTATGTGGCCTAAGTCCTTTCTAATGTTTTTCCTGAATCATCATGTAGACAAAACATGAAAAACACAATTGTGTTTTCCGGACCATCTGCAAATATGTACTTTCACACGAAAGTGAAAATGTATCTTTGAAAAAACAGGGTGGAGGATGTATGAGAGGTTGGGGGGCAGTAAAAGAAAAACAGAAGATTTTTTAAAAGTCATTAACAGTCCCATTTTAAAAGTGGCAAGATACTAGTTGATGTTAAAATAGTGGTTTAGGCAATTATTTTAGATTACAAAAAGTAGTGTTTTCATTTCACACTTAAAAGTATACATTACAACCAGAAAGTATAGAAGGAGAGCTATATTTTAGGTGCAAAATAGACTTATCTGTAGAATACTTTTGACTGTATATAAAGGAAAAATCTGACTTAAGGACTTAAAGCACTTAATTGTAAAAAGATATATTCTATCACATAATTTAAAGTCCCAATGTAGCATGGCTTGAGAGCTGCCTACTTCAGTGGCCCACTGATGTTTTTACAAACCAGATTGTTGCTGTCTCTTTGCAGCTCCTTTGCCCAAGGTATGTTGGCTTCATACTCAGAAGCCTCCTCTATGCTTTAGGGTTAGCAGCTGAATTTCCAAGCATCACCAAAACATCCCAAGGAAGATGAACATTTTTCCTGTGCTTTATTTCTGCCAGCCAGGAAACATTTCCCAGTAACCCCTCAGCTGATTTTCTCTCATGTCTGAATGGGTAAAATGTTATCTCACAGCCTCCAAAACAAGTCGCTGGCCACAGAAATAGAAAGCTGCTTTCTCCCAGCCATCCCCAGCACTCTTGCTTCGGCGCAAAGTCCCTGGAAATGCCAGTGTGCATCCCAGCATCTGGTCATCTCATATTGTCTTAACAGGTGTTCTTACCGGCAGACCTAATAAAGAAAAGTTGTTCTTTGTGTTATTCCTGTACTCACTTCTGTTACAAGGCATACTTCAGAACAGAAGACCATGGCTGCTATCTGGTCCCCTTGTTCAGAAATTTACTCCTAAGATATAAAAATAGGTTTTCTTTCTTTCTAGCTAATGTGTCAAGTCAGGATCCTTATAACTAAGTGTTTTTTTTTTTTTTACTTTGTATAATTATATAAAAGACCCTTCATCTCTTTACATGTGCTATAGATTTCTCATAATAGATTCTGTAGAGATAGAAGGGTTCTATATCTCTTCTGAAAACTTTCTTGTTTTGCAGCTTAGTAATGTACAGATAGACAAGTGCAAACCAGGTTTGAATCCAAACTCTGCCTGTTAACTAATAGCTGCATGACCCACAGTAGTTTCTTAACCTCTTAATACCTTAGTTACCTTCTCTGTAAAATAAAGATGACTTGTTTACACTTTGGGGGGCTGTGCGGATTAAAATGAAACTGTAAACAGAAGCCCGTAGTACAAACACAAGGAAGTGTTCAATCCTACTATTCCTACCATAACATGCACAAGGACATCTTACTCTTGGTTTCCAAGTTTTTATAGTAGGTTGATATTATTGGAAAGTGAGTCAAATAAGGGGGCAGAGAAATTTAACTCTTATTTGAAACATGAATATAGCAACAAGAAGAGAGATGAAAAGCAGCAAGGAGAAAGACCAAAAGGAGAAGAGATCAGTGGTTTCAACTACATTTTTTCAATCAAAGGCTGCAAGCTGTTCCCACATTGCCCTGAGCTGGATCCTACAGAACTCCATTGAAGAAGATTTCAGTGCAGTGGTTTCACAGAAGGAGACCAGGGCAATTTATTTCTTCACTGAAACACTTTGAGTTACATAAAGAAATCAGTCAGAAAGCATGATATGATAGGTAAAATATGCTATAGGATTAATCAATAATTGATTCTCTAGCATTTTTCTCTGGTGGTGAGGCTCAAAGAAACTCAAATACATCATCTCAATTAATTACAACATATATGAGTGGGGATGAGGGTCTGGTATTAGGCTATCCATTCTTCTCATCCCACCAAGACCATAAGACAGGAACAGTGTTCCTGTTGCTTTGGCATCCATGGCTCTCTAAAGTGCCATGAACATCTGAGACATAATTTAGTAGTTGATGGTTCCCATCCCTCCTCAGAGGTTTTCTTGGCCCTGAGACCACTGTTCTTTCCAGTTTTTTCTGTGAATGCCCACAAAGCATTCATTCTAGGATTATGGACTCAGGCTGTGGAACACAGTGCCACAGCAAAACAAATTCAACACTTTTTGTGACTTTTTTACGTGTTCTTATTCCCCAGTAATAACCCAGGAATTCTTGGGAAAGCATGTGTTTTTACTTTCAGTATTCCAGTTATAAAATAATCATCTTCATGACCTAACTACTGACCACCTCAGCTTTTCTTTGATTCTGAACCTGGAAGTTCTTTACAAAATGCTTAGAACTGTGAATAACAAGAAGCTGAAATATCTAACTTGTCCTTCCACTATCTACCTTCAAGATGAGAACAAAATCCAGTGCAATTTAGGCTTTCTTCATCTATTGTGGCCCACTCAGCAGAGGAAATGTCACATATCCTGAGGCATGTCTGACATGTGTGGGTTATGGAGTTGCAATATTGATTATGAAAGATTAACATATCTGGCAAGTGGAGCATGTCTGAACTCATTCAGCTGAGAGGCATCCAGGTGAATCGGCACTGCTGAACTTTCACAGGGCAGAGTTAGGATTTTAACATGCAGTTGAAGATATAGAAGCCTGAGACTCTTCCCTCAGAGATCTAAGGAATACACAAAAAGAGTTAAACTGGTATTAGTTCTATCTATCTTGTCATCTTCTTATATCTAGGGAAACACTAAGACTTGTTAACTCTTTCTTCCCATAAGTAGGTCTCAGTTCCATTCCTGTCTTACTGTCTCCACCATCTCTACTACATGACATCAGAGATAAAGCAGTGCTCTCTCAGCTAATGTTCATGTCTTTCATTCTCTTCCCTTCAGTTGTTTTGTGTGTGTGTGTTTTGTGTGTGTGTTGTGTTTTGAGTAATCATCCCCAAATCCTGCTTTCTTAATATTCTGTGCTTGCTTGCTTTCTTTTTTTTTTTTTTTTTTTTTTTTTTTGGTATTGGGGATTAAACTTGAGACCACGTGCTTGCCAGGCAGGCGCTTACATCACTGAGCTAAATCCCCGGCTTTTTTGCTCAATTCTTTGGCATCTTTGTAAATACTCAAACCATCCCACATTTTTTGTACTTAAAGATAAATTCACCCAGTGACTGTTCTTTCTTACCTGGCAAGCTGCTCATCTCATTCTTTACTCTGGAATCTCCTGTTCTGTTCCCTCCGATCTCACAGTCTTCCTTACCTGTATTCATTTGTTCTCCTAGCTGTGCTGCTGACTGATTCCTTAGCTTCCCACCCTCCAAAATATGGTGCATGTCTGTCCCTTCTCAAGAATGATTGACTACTGCAGTTGACCCCCATTTTCCTGTCCCAGAATCATTAGCATATTATTTGTGCACTCTGTAATGGAAGTACATGACATGTAATAGGGCGTGTAATAATGATAATGGGAGAGTAATCATTGCACAAATTTTTATCAATATGTATCTAATATTGAGGTCACTTAAACTCAACTTTTGTGATATCTTCAATATTTATGTAGTTCAACAAAGAAGAAGATGCAAGAATGTTTAAGACTAATGCTTCTTAGGGCAGCAAATCACATTTGGAGACCTAGAATAGTACTATTATTGACCAAATTCCATAGTGTATGTGGTTGGGCCTTTTCTTTAATCAAGTAAATATTTAATATGACTTTTCAAGTCTTCTCCTTGGCTGAACTGTGAAATGTAATGAGCCGCTGCAAACCTTTACCTTTTGATAAAATGTAACTTTCAACTTCTCCCAAAACCAATAGTAAAGACTACCATATTTGCTATGTCCATTTCTCCCCACTGTTACAGCATCAGGTATTTGTAGGTGGCCCTGTTCCATTTGGTCCTAAATAAGGGGGAATTGTACTATTGTAAAATTGCTTTTCCCAAAGGACCACATAAATTGCTTTAGTCAGCAAATATATACATACCATACATTGCTGATTCTCCTATAAACACAGTAGTCATTTCTTTGCCTTATTTTATGTGTGAATCCCCCAAAATCATTTAGCATTCTTAATAACATAAAATTTAGATAATTTTTTACTATATGCAGTAAAAATGTAAATGTGTGTGGCCTATTTGCAAATGCAGACATTAATAACTGATATTTAAACAGGCTGGATTAGCAATTTTACTGATATATTTAAGATATTTTTCCAATAATTTGCACACTCAAAATCAATTTGAATACAATATGTAAATTAAATTTAATTTTTTGATATAAAATTGTACTTATCAGCATGAACCATTAAATTTACTATTTAATATATGCTTTCCAGCTCACTTGGCTAGAATTTAATTGAGCCTTATCTATATAAATTTAATTAGGCTTGATATCATCAGTATATTATAGAGCTAATTAAAGATTTAGATAAGTGCAGAGGGGGCTTATTGAAAACTCCATAAAGTTCCATTTGGAAAATGAGATATTCTTCCTTCAGTCCATTGTGAGAGAACGAAACAGCAAGAAGTATCTCTTGCAGTGTTTCTAAAAATTATTTAACTGGATTTAATGGACTTACACCATTCTTTGAAGAGCTTTTTAATTACTCTGTATCTTGGTGCAGTCCAACAACAGTTACAGTCTTTATTTAAAGGCTTTGCACTCCTCATTTCCCCTCCTCCCTGGAGCTAGCTGTCTTCTGTTCTGCTGTGTGTGCCTGAGTATGTATGTGCACCCATAGGCAGCGTACCCTGATTGAGATCACATAATGATACTATTTAGCAGAAAGTCTATCAGTCCTTACAACTAGAATAAACACTGAGAAAGATCAGGGAGCTCCTGCCATAAACACAGTGGGGAAGAAAAAAGATAAGAAACCTGGCCCAACCCTTAGAAAAGGTAAGAATCCCTGGGCAAAACAGAGTTGCCCACTCAGAGATTCAGCACTTTGAGTGAATCGTTTTGTAGCAACCTCTTTTGAATTCCCTGTATCTGCATCTCTGCAATAGAGTATAAAGCAGATTAGTTTAAAAGACTGTGATTTCAACTAAGTACTTTGTGTCTTCATTACAAAACACAATAAGCTTTTTATTACAATGACGCCGCTATTCCATTCAATTGAATATACACTGAAATAAAGCTACATCAACCAGATTTCCCAGTGCACTTGAGGCTCATGTCAAAAGCATTTTTTTTTTTTAGTGCAGATTGAGTGACACAATGCATGCTAGAAAAATAATGAAAGTGAAAGAAAAAATAATAATGTGGGCCATCTATGACTGGGCCCATTGTCGTTTAGTACAGAAGCCCCGAGGAAGCCAGGGAACCAGATAAATTGTTGAGAGCCTGTGTGGTATAATGGAAAGGTTACAGGCTTTGGGCTCAGGAGATGCAGATTTAAGTCAAAACTCTGCTGCTGATTAGCTGTGTGACCTGGGGCCTCATCTCTCTAAGCCTAAATTGCATTTCCTAGAAGATGGAAATAATATTAATAATGCTGCCCCTTCCCCCAGCTCCAGTCTCCCTCATGGATTGGGATGGTTTTTAGATGTCATCTACTCCAGCCTAATCTATTTACTTTTCTGGATATGGTACCTGAGGTAAATGGGATTACGAAGCATGATCATGGTCACTGCAACAGGACAAGGCCTACAACAGATGCATCAGAGATGTCATATCATGTCTATGCTGCCACATGGAATATGAAGGAAAAGATAATCATTCTCTCAATGACATCCTGGCTGCACTTGGTAGCACTGGATTTTTTTCCTCCAAGCAACTATTACTGAAACACAACACTACAGTTTTCCTGCCCAAATGATTTGTAAATGCTTATACCAACACCAACACCACCCCCCAGCCAGAGAAAACATTTGCAGAAACATTTGGGTCACAAACCAATGTTTGTTTTACCACCACATTCAAAATGTTTCTCTTTGAAAACATGAGAAATATTTGCCAGTGAGACAGATTCTCAACAGAAGTATAAGTTTAGAATGGAAGGGACACCCCCAGCCACCTGGTTTGGGACATTCAGGGACCTACAGGCATAGCATTTCTTTCCTGACCCATAAATAACGTGTAAAATCTCCCAGCGTCACCTTTGACTTTGCTATTCTTTGACTTTAAAACTGCAGTAGTACTGAATACTGCAGTAGGTGTATTCAGTAGTGCTATAGTTTGGGATGATTGGGAAAGGTAGCTGGTGAGTCCTCACCTCAGTTTGAGATTGAGGCTGGCTTCTTGTTTCTTTTTTCTCATACTTGCCCATGTGGCTTTGGCATCTCTAACATTGCAATGCTAATTTGATGCATAGTATTTAACTTTGGGTAGCACTGGCCTGATCATCATGGAGCATGGCCTAGTGATGAGATCAGCGTCTAACTCTATTTATGTCCTATGGATAATCTCAAGTAATCCACCCTGCCATGTGATGAGGTCTAATGGAGAAGAGGCTCAGAGGAGCCTATCCAGCTTTGGTGAAGAAGTTCCTGTCACTGCCCTCATCCTAGTTATTTCCCACTCTCAATGATATGAGAATATCATTGCCTCTGAGTCACAGGTTAATAATTCAGAGACCACATCCTGCTGACAGACATGCCCACCAGAACCAATGAAACCCTATGAAAAGTCATGAGGTTTTTAAAAGAATTAGAAAAGATGAGACTGATTCTGAAGGTTACAAGTGTGAAGGAAATGAAATAAGTCCTTTGTAGTCTGTTCTACCTGCTGCCTTCTTCTGCAGTATTTGAAGAAAACTAGGTTCAGGCATTGAGGCTAGTTTTTGGTGCCTTTTCAATAACTTCTTTTCCTATTAGGGATCAGCATATATATTTTTAAAAAATTTCTATCCAGTGAAATCTCAGGCCATCCTGTCTTCTGTCTTCCTCTCTAGTCGTAAACTCAGCTCAACTGTGAAGAGCATTCATGATCATGAATAAAAAGCTGAAGGTCAGTTATGCAAAAAAAGTATACAGTTGCAAGATGTCTCATCTTCCATTGTAATATAGCATGTTTACCCTCTGAGCAGTCACCTGCACCTCAAAGTCTGATTTCCTCACTCAGAATCCATTAATATGTTCTTGTCCAGACATACAGATCTGCATAGCACTTTCAAGTTTCCATAGGATGTCACACATATTCAGTGGGTCTCTTCATGAATAGACATTTTTGGCTCCACGAGCCTTATTCTGGTTATAAACTGTTTTCTCATGGCTCAACTTGTAGTTTCCTAAAATAATCTGAAAAGACAGAATAGGGTAGCATACTGTTTCATAGTTAGAATTAGAATTCAATCCTCAAAAAAATAATTCAGTTGTAGTGGTGTTTTGAATCAGCCAGATGACGTTAGGCAGGTATTAGCCCTTGTGAGCCTTAGGTTGTAGGACTAAATCAGATATACCAGAAAACACCTGACATATAATAAATGTTAAATGCTAATTGTTCACCTTAACTATTGTACTTCTTAATAATAAACATTAATATACTCATTAGTGTACCTTTGGTTCAATTATACTTCTGTTACTCTGTAATTATATGTAGAATTGTTCACAATACTAACCTATTTTTCTACTACAGTTTACTTATTATTAGTTGTCATAAATTCTTCTTAGGATTAGTATATAGGGATGGAGTGAGTTCAAAAGCATTAGTACAAAATAGAGGGGTTACTTAAATGACAAAAGTGTGGAGCCCTGAGAAGTGTCTTTAGTATATTTCAGGGACATTTATTAAAAATGTTTCCATATCTGTCAGCTTAGAGAATTTTTTCCGCAGTTATCACAATGGAACATTGATCTGCAGCAAATGTCCTAATTAATGGATGATTCTTCTCTACAGTATTGGCTGTAGACAAATGTCTTCTGTATACCGAAGTCATGGTTCTAGTTCATAAAATCTGCCTTTTTATAATGGCCTAATATTGAGTTGTAATTTACATACCATCAACATTAACTCTTTTAAAGTGTACTGTTCACAGGTTTTCTTAGTGTAGTGCCAGAATTGTACAGCCGTCCTCACCAGCTAATTTTCAAACATTTTCAGTGCCCCTAAAAGAATTCCTATGTCCATTAACAGTCACTGTGCATTCCTCCACAAGGCTGACCCCTGGCAACCGACCCCTGGCAGCCACTAATTATTTTCTGTCTCTTCTGGATAGTTCATATAAATGGAATTATGCAATATGTGGTCTTTTCAATAATCTTTCAGTTAGCATAACATTTTCAAGATTTATAAAATTAGCATTTTTAATGTTAGTGTATGAGACCGAGATAAAAATATATGCTGTGTATCCAGACCTACCTTAACACCTGGCCTACTACCTGCTCGCTGGCTTGCTCGCTTTCTTTCTTCCTTTCTTTCCCGCTTCTTTCCTTTTCTTTTGTGGGGTGAGGGAGGAGGGAGGTGTTGTGCTTTTATTGAACTATATATACAGTAAACTGTGCATACCTCTAGTATACCACTTGATTACCTTTTGCAAAATGAATAGACCCTCATAACCATCGCCAAGATAAAGATATCGAATATTAAAACCACACTTAACGCCTTCTCTGGTCACTCCCGCCCCCCACACACAGGTATTTCCCAATTCTCATTTCTGAGCTTGCTTCCCTGCACACTCATACGCATTACACGGGAGGCCCCCAGGCCCTGGCTGCCTTATTACAAAGCCTGTCCAAGCACTTCAGCCTCTGTTACCTGCATTCATCAACGTTGGTTCCCGGGAGAATAAAGCAGCTCTTAAACACTCAAGCACCCCCTCCAACTGCACTCGTGTCCTTCTCTTTCATCTAAACCCAGTGACTCCCAGGCTTTTGTGTTTCCTTGTTGCTTTTGTCCCCAGCTTCCTTCCAGACACCAGCACTCTTGGCTCTCTTTGTTTCTTGTCATCACAGGAAACAATTGAGCTCAGGAAGAGAGAATCAGCCTCCATCCTCCTCAGGTACAGTGCGTGGCTGAGGCACAGTGGCAGAGGCGGCCCTGCTCACTGGATGCTGGCATCTCTGCTGTCGCCTCACCTACCTGGTCATCAGCTCATTTTTACTCTGATCGAAATGGTATTTCCTCTTACGAAGTTCCACAGGCTACCTTGGTCTTCACAAATTTAAAAAAAAAAAAATTTCTTAAAGAAATTAATGTTTCATTTTAAACTCATTTTGTGGTCTTTGAAAAACTTTAGTTTTTGTGTGGTCCAGAGCTATAGGTTAGTATTAGCATTTAAATAGAGGCATTAAACTTGCTCACAGGCCTTCCCCTCATAATGGTGCCCTTTCTGAGAGGTGTTTTTCAAATTAATACTGTCTCTCACTTCAAAAAAAGAAAAAAGAATGCAGATACTATGTAAATTTTTGTCCATCATAGGCCCTTTTCTTTATAAAGCAACTTATTAAAGTGGCAGTATTACTCTTATTATATGAAAAGGACCTTTTTTTAAAAAAAGTTGCTATTTTTTTCCCCAATGCCTGATTTTTCTGCTGACTCTCAGAATGTATTTTTCTTTGGTTAATTTTATCCTACAATATATCATGTCTCTACAGACATCCTCCCAAGACTCAACTCCCAATTCTAAGCTAAGAATCTATGCACAATCTTGCTGTGTCATAAAGACTTCTTAGTGCCAGGGCTCCCATAAGCTCACAGGATTTGAGTAGATCCTTGGAGCTTCAGTTTTGTAAACAGACTGACCAGGATTTGAATTCATGTCAGTCACATGAAGACCAGACCACTTTATTTATCTACTGAATTGAGGTCATCAAATTATTCTTGTATGGTTGTCGGAGATTAAATGAAATAGCAATCCTGCTCCTGATTTACCCTCTGTGTAATTTAGGTGCCTCTCCCTGATATGTCAGTGAGACCAATTGAGGAGTAGGGGTAATGATTGCCTTTCTTTCCTTTTGTTGGGTGAGCGAGCAGGGAGGTGTTATTTTTATTGATATATATACATACATATATATATATATATGTATATATAATGTAGCTTAAGTATATAGCTTGATTACTTTATGCAAAGTGAATATACCTTCATAGCCATTGCCAAGATAAAGATATTGAATACTGAAATCACCCTCAAAGCCTCCTGTAGTCACTCCCCCCACCCTAGGTGATTTTTGTTTCTGAGTGAGTTTCTCTGTACACCCACACCTATTACACCTGAGGTGCTCCCAAGCCCTTTGAATAAAACGTGTTCCTCTTGTTTCCTGTGTTCTCACTGTCAGTTTTCCCTTTCCTCTCGTCCTCTGCCTCATCTCAGCTCAGGTGTGTGTATTGTAATGGCCCTGGGCCAGCGCCATCCTGAATGAAGGATACAGGCGAGAGATGAGTCAGAATACATTGTTTGTGTTGTTCTCTGCCACCTTTCTGTCTCTCTGAGGTTAATTTTGCTGAGGCCTAAGTTTGGGGACTTGTAAGAAACTTTCCAGAAAACTGACACGATCTGAGTGAAGAGAAGTTGGGCAAGCCTGAGCAGAACTAGGTCGTCCAGCAGTCTGAAACTTCCTTGCCCCTCAGCCCCAGCTCTACTACCGCTGCAGCATGAGGGCCCTTTCAGAAACAGTCCTCTCCATGTGTAACTTCTTTCTAAAAGGGGGCTGTCTGTTTTCAAACTCCTTCCCCACCATCAACTACAGCATGGGTTCCCAAGTGGCAATAGGGGTGGAGATGGGGGTAAACTGAAGCTTGGTAGTCGTCATCCATAGGAAATCAGAAAAATAGTTACCAAATGGTGAGTTTGAAGAGTTTCTCATACAATAAAACATTTAATATTTTTGTTCGAAGATGATTTCTTTTGAAGGAGTATTAAAATCTTTTTATTAGATCTTATAATAATAGATGGTAAGTGTTTTGTTTAGATAGCCTAGGCAAAATAAAAACTTAACGACTTGAGACAGCCTACTCCTTATCCCCTTCCATCCACTCAGGAAAGGCCAAAGTCTTCTGTATGACCCACAGGTCTGCTTTCCTTCCTAGCCTTTCTCTTCCCTGCCTGCTCACATCTTTCTTGCACTCCAGTGAGGAATAAATTATTTCCCCTTTGAGGAAACATCCTGTCCCTCCCACTTCTCACCCAGCTCGTACATTCCATTTCCTGTGCACCTGGAGGACACCGTGCTCTCGTCTTTGCCTTAACATTGATGTCTTCTCCAGTGAGCTTTCCCTCACTGCTCACAGAAGCATCCAATCTTTCCTGTCTGCAACCTGAGAGACTCTTTCTGCACCTTGATGATAGCCACTGTCACATTGCTCTAAGTGCATGGCTACGTTCGTACCAAATGGCATCACTAGAGATCAAGGACTGTGCTTCACTCATCTCTGCATCCATAATACCTACTGTGTATTGCCTGGTGTGTAATTGGTGCTTAAATATTCATCGAATAAGTAAACAGATTTTTTGAAAAAGGACTTTGAGGGACACTGTATAACCACTGAGGAGAGAGACATTAGACACAGTCTTTGTCATAAAAGAGCCTGAAATCTAGGTGAAGATAATAAAAATATATTACAGTACATCCATACAATTGACTATTCTGCTGCTATTGAAAAGAATGAGGCAGGTCGATATGCACTGAAATGAACCATCTTCAAGATACATTGTTAAGTAGAAAAAGCAAGGTGCAGAACAGCATGTAAACACCATTTATCTTTAAATATAATGCATGTATACACACACTAAGAAACCCACAGTCCTTGTACGTGTGTGAATGTATTTGGCAGTATGCACTGCAAACTAATAACTAGAAAATAGGGTAGGTGCCTGGAAGCCAGGAATGAAAAAAAGACTGCACTTTTCACTTTTTTGTACCTTTCATTTTCCTTAACAGAAATTTACATCGCATATGTTACTTGCCAATCACTGTTGTAAGTGCTTCATAAATGTTAACTCATATATATTCCTCTTTACAGATGAGGAAACTGGGGGCTAGAAAGGTTAAATAACTTCTCTAGGTTTACATATCTAGTAAATATCCTAGTCATCTTTTTATGTGATGATTTTTTAAATTATTAAAATTAATAATGTTTAAAAAGATATGACTTCAAATGATATATGTTAAATAGATAACCCATACAGTAAGTGACAGAGGAGTGATTGCTCAGGATATCTTCACAGAGGATAAAAAATTCTATCAGTCTTGAGGAGGAGTTGGGCTTGCATAGTTAGAGGCAAAAATACTAAGTACAGAGGGCAATAACTAGCTCAGTTTGATCTAACTGAAAGCTTGAAGCAAAGGAAAAGTAGGAAAAGGGGTGAAATAGGAGCCAAATCTTTCAAAGGCCCTGGATGTCAGTGTTGGGACACTAGTCTTGAACCTACTGGCACTAGTCAGAACTCAAGTGTTTTTAGCATAACATCTAACCCATAGATGTAATATTATTTATCCTACTGTGTAAATGAAGGCAATGAAGTTCAAACATGTTAAAAAAAATTTCCAAGGTCATACACCTTAGGTAAAAGAGAGGATTTATGTATCATTCTTACAAAGAATGCAAGATAAATTGAAGAGAATTACAGATCATTGGGGGAAAAAAAGCATCTTTTCCCTCTGTGCTGTCCCCTTTGCCTTTGGCAACCAGTTATCTCAAACATGTTCCTCTCTGAGTTACATCAGAATGCTCTTTTGCATTTTACATGGATCAACTATTTTATTCATAATTCCTTCCTCCCAGTGTCAGAAAATCATATACTTTTTACATTGCGCTATCACTTAATGAAATTTACAGAATGCCACCTCTTGCATTCATTCATTCCTTTTCATTTATTCAGCATCCACTAGGTGCCCTCTTCACAGGCCAAGGGGAACAGCAAAGAGTGACAGAATCCATCTATTTCTCATAGTTTCTTAGGCGGTGAGGGGAAGCAGACATTTAGTTACGTAATAAATGTTTACATAACCTTAACCTAACCACCCATAGTTCTTAGTCATTTAACCTTCATCACAACCCTGTTTTATTATTTCTTTTTCTCAGATGAAGAATACAAGGCACAGAGATTAATAAATTGTCCAAAGTCGGTCACTTTGTTCTCTCTCACATGGTGGCCCACCCTCACACAGTAGGGTGTACTTCTTTTCCTACTTTTATGTGGCCTGAACTCACTCTGCAGAGCCTATTTCTTTTCTGACCTTTAGTAAAACCTCACTAGTGAAAATAAAATTGTCCCTAATCATACAAACAGTAAGAAGCAAAACACTCAAACCCAGACAACTGGCATATGAGACTATGATCTTAACCTTCTACTTCGCTGTGTCTCTTGCTATACATATATTTAAACGTGTATAATCTAAAATATAAGCTGGATGTGGTGACCCAGTGCTGTAACCCCAGCACTCAGGAAGCTGAGGCAGGAGGATCACCAAGAGTTCTAGGTCTGCCTAGGATACATAGTGAGTTCAAGGCCAGCCTGAACTACATAGCGAGACCCTGTCCCCCAAAAAAACAAAAACAAATAAATATAAGTATAAATATATATACTTTATAATACGCAGATTTTTAAATGAAAATGAATGCTATAGAGAAAGCCAAAGCTCAGTTAAAGGACAGTGTGATGAGGGTGGAGTAGTATCATTTTAAATAAGGTGATAGGGAAAAACCTCACTTATTCATAAGCTGACGTTTGAAAAACATCATAGGACTGATCTCTTTTACTCTTCTATTTTCCCCCGACCCTCTGTCCTTTTAATCCCCTGTGGTGTTGTTTTCTGATTTTCTTTCAGTTGGCTTATGGTAAAAAGCAAAAAAGAACTGTGAAACACAAAAAAGACAGAAATTATCATCACTTATTCGTACTGTTTTTTACAGAAGTAAGAAAATGCCCTAGTGTATAGCCTTCTCCTTCACACCCCCCTGGACTATTTTACCTACTGCTGTTCTAAAGTTTCTCCCAACTATTAAATAGAGGTGGTTACAATTTCTTCCAGACAAACTCACTTGAATTTCTTTAAGATGAATCTCCTTTTGTTATTTGCTTCCCGTAATTTTAAATACTCTGGAGTTCTTTGCATTGTTTTTCTTTGTTGCTGTTTCCAGCCTTTCCCCACTTACTAACATTTGACCTTTCCACCACTCTCTGTATCTTCCTGCACATTAATTAAGGTATTAAGTAAGATCAGTCATAAAGCCTATGTCCTTAGCATTCACTAGATGCTTTCTCCTTTGAATTTCTTGACTCGCCTTTATCATCACCCTTTGTTTGTTTTTCAGCCTATGTCCTATCAGGGATAGCCATTCAGAATAAATTCACTTTGCTAGTTGTATTTTTTTTAAGAGGCGCTGTACCAAATGGTTCACTGGCATGCAAATGTGTATCTGCCGCAATGGTCTTTTCATCCACCAAATTCACAGTGCTCCCACAGCTATCCATCACAGTGCTCCCACAGCTATCCATCATATTTGTCAGAGTCTTTGGGTCCTTAATTAAACCCTGCTGGATGCTGTATATAGTTCCATTAGCTCCTTCCTATTTAGCACATTATTTTTCTAATTGACGTCCTTTCTGAATCATATGTCCTTGAATCTCAGTTGGTCCATTTTGTAGCTTTGGTTTATTTAGGTTTTCTCTCTTTGGTAAATAACCTTAGGGTTTAGTTAATGCTCCCTGCTCAAGTGTTTGCTGTTGGGATCTGTGATTTGCATATGCTCACACTTTTCAAATAATCCACTGATTTTTTTTTTTCTGGTCTTTTTGAGACAGGGTCTCGCTATGCAGTTCAGGCTAGCCTTCAGCTGACTTTGTAGCCCAGGCTGGTCTTGAACTTGCAACGATCCTCCTGTCTCAGCCTCCCGAGTGCTGGGATTACAGGAATGTGCCACCATGCCTGGTTACTGATTTTTTTTTTTAAAGATCATCTACCAAACCTTTTTCTTTTCCGCTCCTTCAGTCCTAAACTATATATTATATTTTACTAAGACAAAACTGTTTTGAGGGGTTTGAAGAGATTAAGCAAATGATAGCCCAACAGCAGTAATGGGTGCTGTGAATGTTGCATTTACCCACAGCCAGCCCCTGCCTCCACACAGTTGTGAGGTAGCACAGTTGATGGCTACAGAACAGAACTACTGTGACTGACACCAACTGCAATCAGCTCATTACTCTGGCCTTTTTGGTATGATGTTCTAATGAGAGTATCTTCCTGTCAAATCCATGCATTCTAAGCTATCTCTAGTGACCTACCTCCCTAGACATTTCTAGGTCCTCAAGACTCCCATATTATAAATTTAGGAACTGGGCTGGGTATATAGCACAGTAATAGAGCACTTCTGTAGCATAGGTGAGGACCAGCACTGTTCAATATCCAGCACCACAGATAGATAAATGGAAGGGTGGGTGGGTGGATGGATTGGATGCAGAGACTTAAAGCCCATTAGCTACTCACTTCTCCATCCCATCATTAACTCTAATCATTACTTTCAGCCTAGCCTCGGTTTTTTTTTTCTTGTCTAGTGCCTGCCCACTCTTCTTTTTCATGTGCCAAGAAATAAAGAGCAGACAGATAAACTGGGAAGCACCAGCTTTGCTGTACTTTAAATTAAAATATTTGCTTTCTATCTTGAATATCTTTGATCTAGATCTGGACTGATTGATTGATTGATTGATTTCATCCTTTTTTTTTTTTTTTTTCCTGTGCTAGGGATCAAACCCAAGGGCACTCTATCTCAGAGCTACATCTCCAGCTCTTTTTATTTTATTTTGAGAAGCAAGGTCTTGCTAAGCCCTCAAACTTTGAGTGCTCCTGCCTCAGCCTCCCCAGTAGTTGGGATTGTAAGCATGCACCACCACACCTAACTAAAATTGTTTTTTACAGAGTATATAAAAAACTTCTGGAACCCAAGAACTGTACCTTTATGTTATATAATCATTTTAAATATCATTGGAGCTTTTTAAACATTAATAATGATAATATTAGGTTTCCCTTTGAAGAAATACTTTGCATTATTTATTGAAAAGTTAATAATTCCATTTCATTACTTAAAACTGAAAAAACCGTAGAGCCTCTGCTCGGCATATTTTAGCAGTTATTTTCCACATATCTAAGCAGAGAAATAGAGATAACATACAGTGTAAGAAGCTCATGCTAGTTGGTAAATTATAGGTAGCTTTGTAGTTACCAATGTGCTTAATATTGTATCCATTTTATTAACCCAAGATATTAGATAAATTATTTTTAAAAATTGAAAAGACTCTCAAGGTATATTTGATAAACTTTTTTTTTTAAATTGGAAAGACTCTAAAGTGATATTCAGCACAGCATAGCTCTTCTTAACCCAGGCTCACCTTTTGATAATCAAAAGAACATTTACAGAAGTGTGAGACAAACACAATTATGAAAGTAAAATGAAGGGCCTAAATAAAAAATCACAGAACAAGAGGGTAATTCTATTCACTCTTTCATATTTCATTATTTGATAACATCAGAAGATGAATCCATCAGAATTGCTTTGGCAAGTGCAAACAGAAATATGCCTGATCAATATTTATTAAAACCTTCAAAATAGGAGAAGGAGTTGAGCAGACTTCTTAATGGACTGAATAATTATTCATACAAATGGGCCTTGACCAAAGGCAGTGCTAGACCAAAGAGACACAATTTTAATTGTACTGAATTTAAAATGCAGATCCTGTTCTAGCCTCGTTGTAGAAAACTTAATTTAAAAAATTATCTGATGTAGCGGAGAGTGACATATGAATCCTTAAGTTGTTGAAGAGGAAATTTCAACCATTGATATTTATAAATTTAGAATGAATTTCAAGGGTGGGGAGAGAGCGAAGTTGCCAACTAAGGAAACTAGACATTTTCTCTCATTCCAATGATTATAACTGCCTCTAGGAGCGAGTCATTTTCTCAAGAGCGATGGAGATACCTTAGAGGAATCTCTTTGCCTTTCAAGCATTATTTTTGACAAGAAATAAAACCAGCCCTGGCCTGGCTGCTACTGACCATGAAAAGTGTCAGAATATGATCCTGAGAGGAATGAACATAGAAGTTGGTAACTTTTTTAAAAGTCTCTCTGGGATAAACACCTCAAGTATAGTAATATGGTGGTTAGGGTAACTGCCATTTCTTTTTTTTTTCTTGGTACTAGGAATTGAACTCAGGAGCTTGTGCTTGCCAGGCAGGTGCTGTGCTGCTGAGCTATCCCCCTGACCCACCACTTCTTTTCATTCTTTAAAAAAAAGTTTTTGGGTTCTGCGTATTGAACCCAAGATCTTGCACATTAGGCAGCCACCTCATCCCTGAGCGGTACTCTCAGCCTGTTCATTTAAATATAATGCGATTGATGAAGAGTGCGGGAATGTGTCACTTTCTCTAAAGAAAATGTAGGTAGATGACAGATCAAAGAAACCCAAGCAAGCATCAAAGCCACAGTGCGTCAGGCCATTTCTACCTCTCACATGGTTTTCTGCTGCCAGCATCTGAACATCTGGCAACATCTTCTCTAGAGACCATTCTGTACTTCTAGAGTGGTCTGCCCAGAACAAAAACCTACACAATCTTTTGAGAAGAACACTATGCCAATATGGGATATTCATCTAATTCTGCCACTAACTGTCTTAAAATTATTTAACTTTCTCTTCTACCTTAGTTTCCTCATTCCTGAAATGGACATAACATCAACTCATTTCAAATTAGAATTTTCAATCATGTCTGGCAAAATTGTAAGCTCTTTAAATAAGACTAATAAGGGCAATTATAGTGTAGTTTTTCAGTAAACTAATTTATTCTTGTGACACATAGGACTACTATCTATTTTATTATTGGTCCAGAAAGTACTTCTGAGCTAAGATTACACTTATTCAGGATGTTTCCAAATCTGCTACTAATGCATCTTGCCTACCATTGCTTGGCAGAAATCAGTATCAACTGATTCTGATGGAAGCCCTGTTACTTTAAAGAAATAGGCAGGGAATTCTCTAAAGGTTGTAAAATTTAAACATGCCAAGGTGTTTAAATAGCATCTGCTGTGGCCTCTCTGATTTTCACCTGGGAAACATGTCAAAAGAGCTGATGGCAATTGCCAAGGTCACATGGCTAGTTAAGGAGGCATGAGAGACACAACCAGAACCTAAGGTTAGTTGATCTCTTGAGTATTCTCCAAGTCTTTCTGCTGTAACCACCTCTCAATTATTTATGGAATGGTTATCTACTTTATGGGTTATTCAGGTCTGTCTTTTTTTTTCTTTCCATTTTCCTACCTTTATCATATGCACCACTGAGGAAGTAAAGAAAGTAAGAGTTGAGTGTTTCACCTGAAAGTGGCCCTGTTTTACTTCTGAGTTTTCACTAAAGTGCTTGAAATGCCTGAACTATAGGTTAAATATTCCTAATATAAAAATTTGAAATCTGACATCCTCCAAATTCCAAAATTTTTTGAGAACCAACATGATGCCACCAGTGGAAACTTTCATACCTGACCTCATGTGACAGGTTGCAGTCAAATTGTAGGCTCACTAAAAATATTGTATAAATATTGTTAGTCAGATTTTTGTGATTGTAATGAAATACCTGAGGCAAGCTACTTCTGAAAACAACAGGGTTTTTAGCTCACAGGTTTGGAGATTCAAAGGCATGGTTCCTTTTGACTGTATTATGTCATGGCGGGCAGCAGTGGTGGGAGGTACGCAGGAATAAGGAATCACATCCCAACACTGGAAGCTTGAGAATGACACAGAGGTCAGGCCCAGACTTTCATAACAGCTCACTCTCCCAAAATTTATTCCAGGAAACCAGTATTCCCTTCTAAGGACAGTATCCCCCAATGACCTGAGAGCCTGCCATCTCTTAAAGACTCCATCACCTACCAAAACTGCTATCTTGAGGACCAAGCCCCCTAACACATGAACCTTTGGAGGAATACTCAAACCATATCCGAATCATAGCAGGGGTGTATGAAACATAAATGAATTTTGTATTTAGACTTGGGTCCCATCCCCAAGATACTTGACTATATACTGCATATATAAAAATTCCAAACTGTGAATTCAAGACACTGATCCCAAGCATAAGGAATATTAATCTGTATAAGGAATATTAATCTGTATTGGCTAAAAATAATTTTGGAAGCTACGATCAATACTGTAGTTTACTGTCAGTTTTTCTCCCTCTCAAACTTGTATTTCAGAAGTGCAAGCTACAGCACTTAATTCAGCTACAGCAGTTAATTCTCTTGTTGATGTTAAAACTTACACTAGCTTTATCTCAGGAAGAACTAGAAGAGATACATTCTAGAAGAGATATTTTTTATTGAGATATATTTTTACTTATTTACAGGGTACAGTATGATAATCCAGCACATGTGTAATAAGCAGTTCTGTAGCCTCAAATATTAATCATTTCTATACATTAGGAATTTTCATACTTTTCTAGTTATTTTTAAATATATCATAGATTATTGCTAACAATGATTAGCTTACTGTGTATCTTGGTTACTTTCTCATTGCTGAAAAAAATACCCATACCCAAAGTTAAAAGAGAAAAGATTTATTTTAGCTCACAGTTTGTAATAGTTTCAGTTTGTTGTTGGCTGTCTCCAAGGCAGAGCAGCATGGCAGAGGAGAAGCAGCCCGATGCAGGGCAGGCAGAAAGCAAGAAGCAGCAGCCTTCCTTTCCTTCTTACCCCATCCAGGCGACAAGGCTATTGGAATGTGCCACCCATACCCTTATTGGGTCTTCCCATTATCCACACCCAGAACTGTGCTACACAAAAAAGTAAGACTGAAACTATTTTCAATAACTTGCAGAGATGCAGTGGTAACTTTTACTTTGAGCATATCAAAGCTGGAGGTGTAGAACAAAGGGAGAGACACTCAACCTCCCCTTGCCTTGTGTGTCTATGAAAATTTATGAAAAGCTTTTAAAGAAAGATCAGAAAAGTGCTAATACTTAAAAATTTTAAAAATCAACATTTGTACCCACATGTATTACATACATTAAAATCAAAAAGCAATTTGGCAATATCAACAACTATCCTAAACAATATACTTACTTTTTGACTAGTTTTGTTTTAGAAATCTATCCTCAGGAAACAGCTTTTTTATAATTGGAAACAGCCCAAGTTCCAGTTGTGTTTTACCCTAAACATTTCAAGTGAGAGTGGCAGTGTAATGCCGTTAAGATGAAGTAAGAGGGAGAGCAGTATAGCTCAGTGGCAGAGTGTTCGATGCCCAGCACTGGCAGGGAAAAGCAAGGAGAAAAAAATCACAAGGAAAAACAGTCTGGTGATAAAGCAAACATGAGGTTGATACAAGAAAACAGCCTGTTTATATCAGTCAGAGTATTGACGTTGTCATGCTGCAGACTGTGACATAGGCCAAGCTATGTGACATCACACCTCCACCCTCTTGCCCTCTCCTCTCATTGGGAAGCAGTTGCCCAAAAGCACTCAGCAAAGGGTAAAGAACCCCTGGGAAGGCAGACACTTCCCACAGAATGTTTGGGCTTTGAAATAGGATATCTGTTCCACATCTCACACTTGGTCTCTGAACATTATAGGATGTGAAGAGACTGTTCCATGAGTCATGAGCTGGAAAATATCTAAATCAAATGTGCATTCAGTGATCCCATCCAGGCAGCTATGTTAAGTGCCAACTAATATGAAAGGTGGTGCCCTGGAAGCCATGGCTGCTATTTTAATGCTGATGATAAAGACCAGTTTCATTTCCCTCGATGAGCACTGATCAGTTATTTATCCCTGTGGGGCTACCTGACTTCATTTCAGTCCGTCAGTGTTTATCATGGGAGCTCGTTCTAACTGCACAGTTTGGGGTGTTTTCCTGTTTTCCCTTTCGGGCACCTTGTGGCACTCTTTCCTCGCCACCCCGTCTAACTATTGCTTTGCCGATTTTTGAATCTTTGCTACTGGGTACCTTTCTGAAAGATAAATGAATTTCATTCAGTCTTTAAATATTTATGTTTCCTTACAATCTAATATATCATCATGGATATAGGGAAATTTTTCCCTAACTATAGAAAATACACCATCAGTTTCCTGTCAATCTTGTTTAATAACTCAGCTTTGCAGTTCTGGCACATTGTTCATCTGCAGCTCTTGAGAACTGTTTTTCATCTCTCAGTCCACTTCAGGGTGTCATCCTGGGATTTATAAAGGTTTCCATTGCACAGAGGATATTGAAACATTGAGGACTTAAGTGGCATGGCCTTTGTCACTTATCACTGGATGATCCAGGGCTAGAAACCCAGGGATCTTTGTCTTGTTCTTTGCTCCCAGCATGAAACGACAGTCTCTGTAGAAAACCAGCCAGTATCCCTGGAAACAATTCATCTGACTTTTCTAAAGAAATCCAGTTGCTTCTGGGCTGATGGGTTCAATGTTACTTCTTAAGATAAATGATGAAAACATCATCAACATCATAATGCAAAAAATCCCAATTCTTTTGGTTTTATTTTAGTGAAAAACATCACGACCATTCACTACTGCTTCTGTAGCCTTTCCTGCTGCTTTTAGATCCTTGGCTAGCGAGATGAGAATGGCTCTGTAACTATTCCCCTCCCGAAGAGGTTCTGGCGGAGTGCGGAGCGCCGGCTGGCTTAGGTTCTTTGACAAGCACCATATCTGGGGATGGGACCTCAGCACTCTGCTCTTTTCATAAGCTGCCCAGGTAATTCATACTGAGGCACTCTGAAATTTGAAAGCCAGTAGTCTAGAAATTGCGGGTTTCGAGTTTTCTAGCTTAAAAAGACTTATGAGCACCAAATTTTCATTCCATTTGGTAAATTTACTTTAGTACATGAGTTCTTTTTAAACAATTTTAAAAGTGTATGTTCTTAAGAATTTGCCCTAAAGAGACAGCTCTCTCCATTACCTAAGGGAAACAGAATTAAACAGTATTCCAGCTCATTTCTCAAAATAAAGGCCAGCATCAGGGAGGCCATTGTGTTCCAGAGAACACGTGACACCATAAAACAAATATGATGCATCTTCCTATGGTATGTCTTGTTGTTGTTGCTGCTGCTGCTGTTGTTGCTGTTTTGTGGTAGTGGAGAATAAACCCAGGGTGTTTGCACTAAACTATATCTCCAGCCCTGTTTTTAATTTTTATTTTGAAGCAGGGTCTCTTAAGTTGCCAAGGCTGGGCTCACACTTAGAATCCTCCTGCCTCAGCCTCCCACAGTGCTGGGATTACAGGTGTGTACCATCACACTCAGCTTTTGAAATATTATTTTTAAACTACAACAGATACATTGAGAAATAGAACATAAAGCTTACATGAGTTTTATGCTAAACATGAAGCATAAGAAGTACATAAGAAGTACTTTTGTTCATCTTCAAGGTTACCCCTGACCACTGGTTCCTGGCTGTCAGGTTCCGGGAGTTTAAAGGGCCCACTCATTTCAAACCATTACAGAAAAGTAGCCCTAAGAGGACCCTCTACACAGCAATGCTGAACTATGTGCTCCTAGAAGAGAGTCGTGAAGTTGCCCATCTAAAGGAGCACTTTCATTCCCATTACTATTTAGAGAATATCACAGAAGGACATTATTTCTCACTAGATATAGTGGTGCATGCCTGTAATCCCAGGTACTCAGGAGGCTGAAGCAGGAGACTGGCAGTTTGAAGTCTTGCCTGGGCAATTTAGCAAAGCCAACTCAAAATAGAATTTTTTAAAAGGGCTGAAAGTATACCTTCACACTCACTGGGTTCAGTGCCAGCTACAAAAACATAAAGAAGTATTCTATTTTTAATTGTATATTAATTAGAAAACAGGATCAGCCGAGCAGGAAGTAGACCAACCATATGAAAAGACACCAAAATTTTTCTTGATCACATTTCCATAGCAGCATTAATTTATAAAATATTCTTGAAATTACAGAGCTCCTAGAATGTGTTTCCACTCTAAAGGTGGCTTCATTTTAGGATGTATGGTTTTTTCCAAGACATTCCTGATGAAGGAAAAACAAATTCAAGGCCCTGAGTCCAATAATACAGGATTTTACCAGCAATCCTGATAGAGCCTTAAAATCCCTTTACCTCTACAAGTTGCCTAAAACCAGCTGCCTGAATCTGTCCCCTTGATCCTGGCAAAGCTCATTTCATATCAGGAAGAGAAAAGAAAGTGAGCCATGCCTGAGAACCCCTTCTGTCCCGTTGCTTACAAGCAGTGTTGGCAAAGCTGGCTCCGAGCCTGTACCACCTGTGGGTACTACGGAATGGCCGTGCAAGTGGTAGTTCAGAGTCCCGTGTACACTGAGGTGCAGCAGTGAGAATGATGGTTTTAGGAATGGTACGTGGCACCTCTGTGACATGGGGCAAGTCCTCTAACTTCTCTTGCCTTCAGTTTCCTTAGCTGAGCAAGGGAAGTTGCAGCACCCTGGTTGTAGCAAGAGTTAAATGGTACCATGCAGGGGAAGGAACTTTGCCACCAGCAATAAAATTCTTATTTCTAGGCTTCTTTTTCCCTTTCAGCTTGCCTTGGCACTTCTTGAGGAAAGGGGCCATGCTGTTACTTTTATAATATTTCTATTAACACGCTATTATTATATATCTAAGAAGACTTAACCTTTATGAAGCACCACCATTCTAACTTCTTCGTATATATTATTAATCAATTTAATTCTTCCAATAACCCTAAGAGATAAGTACTATTGTTAGGCACTTTTTGGAGGGAAAAACCATCCATTTCATAAAGACTCCAATAATAAATGAGTGAATAAATGAGGGATTGAATGGGACAAAACCTGACTGCTAGCTGAGCCGTAAGTGTTTATGGAATAAGTAAACGAGTTAACATTTAAAGAGCATATTCATCCCCACTTGGCCAACACTGCTGATGACAGAGGCACTGAGCAAGGTTCTGTCTTCCTCCCTAGGCAGTACTATGAGATGCTGTACAACACGGCCGACGAGCTCCTGAACCTGGTGGTGGACCAGGGCGTGAAGTACACGGAGCTGGAATACATCCACGCCCTGACGCTGCTGCACCGCAGTCAGACAGGGGTGGGGGACCAGACCACCCAGAACATGAGGCTGCAGAGGCTCAAGGAGATCATCTGTGAGCAGGCGGCCATCAAGCAGGCCACCAAGGATAAGAAAATAACAACTGTTTAATGGGGCGCACTGCAGTAGGTCGGGGACTGTTTTGTTTTCTCAGGCTCATTTCTTTATTTGGTATGTTATTTGGTATCTTCCAAGGTTAGTTCTGTCTGTGCAGATGCTTTAGTGGAAAGAAAGCGCAAGGATTATTTTCTTTTTAGTTTTGGCTTTTGTTATAAGCTCTGAAGGAAGTTTGCAATACAGAATGTTTTGACATAACAACTACTTTAGTACAGTTAATTCCAAAGGGTCTGGGGCAGGGCAGGGGAGGAAGTTATATTAAGCTGTTACACTCTGAAAAATGAATGAATGAATGACTAATATTTTATTTATTCCCCAGCATATATAATATTCCAGCTTTGAAAGCAGACTGTCACCTAAGTTTTAGACCATTCTTAAAGCCATTTAATAGTCTTCTGTTGCATAAACAGCAAGGTTTTTATTCTCTTGACCTTGTTGGTTTACAGTCCAATGAAATAAGTGTATATGCATTGTTTTCTGTCAGTTTTGCCAAAATCACATAAATGGCTTCTCAGTTGACTGTGACTTTCAACAAATTTCCCTAACCAAACCAGGAACTCTTCAGAGTTAGAGGGGGGAAATGTCCTTTATATCAACCTCTTGGGGAGTTTATATGTTGCAGTTTGTACATAGGCTGTTGGTTGGTTTATTGCCTTTTTATTTTGTGACAAAAATGAAAGAAGGAAAGGTGATCCAACCCTCTCTATTTAATTTCCCACTCTGGTTTCCGAAGAAATAATAGTTAGCAGTCATTCAAAATCATGTGTGGGATAAATGATTCTGAGGTGCTTACTTAGCTTCCCGTGAGCCTCTGAGTCTTTCTCACCTCAGAAAGTAGCCTACGTCTGTTAAGATGAGGGAGCCACGACATTTCTCCTCTGTGGGGCCACCGACTGAGCCTTTTCTGAGTTGCTTTTCTGTCGTGTGGATGCTTGCTGGCACACTGGACCTCACCATTGCCCCAGGCCCAAGTCTTCTCGCTGTGCGTCGTCACATGTCACAGGAGGCAGCAGTGCATTGATCAAGAAGCATCTTGAATACACCTGGAAATGTGAGCTGGAAGGTCTGTAACGGGATTTTGTGCCTATTTGTAGCAACTTTGGTCTTGATAGGATTAAACAGAAAATTAAAAATTGTCTTGAGAAGCTTAAATGTAGCATGTTGTTTTTCTTACATTCTTTACTCAGCAAACATTCCCTGAGGGCCTAAAATGTGCCAAATACTGCTATGCTCGGGGTAGATGTACAGATGAAGAGGACACTGCTGCTATCTAAGAATGTAAGAAAGGGACTTGACTCCAAATCCTGATGAGTGTTCACTCGGGGTTGAGTTAGGAATTGGGTCAGACAGTGAGGCAGGTATGCAAGGACCCAGCAGGCAGCTGCAGGACAGCCTTCCAGGGGCTTCTGGAAGGAAGAATCACTGCAGATGTGTATGGTTCAAAGAACTCACTGAGAAGAATCAGAGTCTGTGTAGGAGAGTACCATGGAAAAACAAATGACTCCAAACAAGGTCCTTAGCTGTGATCTACCCAAGAATAGATGTGAGGGGAGAAGGAAAATAAGGGGAGGGTAGAATAGGCCACTTTGATCTGGAAGCTTCCCCTCAATAGCCATGGCCTCCTAGAGTGGACATTGTGATTTTTCTTTTCCTTCCTGCCCACTCCAGGGTGATAAACGTGAGTGACAGCGATACCAGAAGAGCCAGGGTGGGACTGGGGAGGGCTTAGCACAGTGTTCCTGGAGATAGAAAGGATCATAGTTCTGGGTTAATAGAATGTCAGGAACACTGAGAAACAGCAGAAAAATGGCAAATAAGCTGCTACAGGGGAGCATTTAGGAAAATGGACTCCTTGCTTGACTTTACAGTAATGATTCGATTCTGCACAGAAAAGGGAGTCTAGGGATTTTGGTCTAAGACTTTCAAGGCACAAATTTCTTTAAAGGTTATTATACCAGTCTTCATTCTTTAAAAGGTCAAAAATACCCAGTGATACATTCAGCGAAGGGTTGAATGGATGCAGATGAAGATGGTTCGGCCGTTTTAAAACCTACCATCACTGGGGACAGCATAAATATTTCCACAGGTTATGCCCTACTTTGGGGAGATTGTCAAACTGGCTTGTTCTATTCAGTCATGACTGGAAACCACTATCAGATCCAGCGTCCACCAAGGACAGGAGCCAGCATATACACACACTGACACATAGGCACAGAGCGTTCTACCATAAGGACCACTAAAGTGTCCTGTTGCAGCTCAAAGGGCCAACAAGATAAGCCTGACCAAAGAAGCACTGAAAACAAAGCAAGCCAGTTTCTTGCACAGAGGAACAAATGGGATGACGTATAACTGGCCCTTCCTAGTCATGGCTCCTGAATCTTAGGAGTCAACTAACCAAATCAGACATGCTTAGGGAAACAAATGTGTCTGTACTAAACATGAACAGACTTTTTTTCTTTTCATTATTCCTTAAATAAAACAGTACTATTTACATTGTATTTATATTATATTAGGTAGTATAAATAATCTAGAAATAATTTGAGACACCAGAGGATGTGCATAGGTTATATTCAGCATCATGCCACTGTGTATAACAATCTTGAGCATCCTCAGGTCTTGATAACTATAAGGGTCCTGCAACAAATGAGGTTTCAGTTTGTGTCTGGATGTCCCTGCAAAGCCTCATGCTGCCGTGGGACTATTTCAGGGTGGCTGAACCTAGAGTGTGTGATGCTGGAATTAAGGGCAAGTGAGTAGTAAGTCTGTCCACTGATTGGTTTAGCATAGTTCTGACTGGGATTAAGGGTATGAGTGCTATACCCGCCCTAGAGCAGGTAGCCTGTATACAATAAATGGGACAGAAAGAGGCTTTCCTCTCCCTTGTTGCTTTTGTTGCCTTGTGGGCACCATAAACTATTCTCTGCCACGCCACTCTCTTTTGGAGCCAGCCAATTATGGACTGAAACCTCTCTAAACTGTGAGCTAAGCAATAAGAAAAGTAACTAATACAAATCCCCTTCCCACACCAAGGGACTGTGGTATGTGGCTCATCGTCTGCAACACTAATCATGGCACCCTGGAGAGAGATTGCAGGACCAGGGAGTGTCTTGAGATGGACAGAAAACATGACCCTGAAGAAGAAGGGCTTTGAGACTGTCTCACCCAGCCTGATCCTCACAACTCCACCAGCAATGCCAGTTGCTAGGAAGAACTTCCTTCTCACAGTCACCTACTCTCTAGTACCTAGCATGGTTTCCTATTTTGTCCTCATAACAACCCTGTGTCAGATACCACTTTCCTTTCTACCATGCCCAGGGGATCTGAAAGTAATGGAAGAGTCTCTCCCAACTGAGCCACCATTAGGATAAATTCCTTAAAAAAGAACTAAATTTAACAGGTTGGATCCAGTTCTTGAAAGGTGTTGGCAAGTAGCATCCTCAGAAGTACTGGTAGTTGTTTCCACTGCAGTCTTGTTATTACTTTTAGCCATCTTGTTATCACCTGTCAGTACACCTCAACTCATAAACAAAAATAATCTTCAGATACTGTTATTCCCTTTACCCCCACGAACACCTATTTAAATTACCATCCTATTAATAAAGTTTCTTCAAGAACTTTCATCCTAATGTGGTGTTTCTATTCCTACCTAACAATGGGGTTATTAAAGCTTTTTACTCAACTAGAACTTTTTCCCTCTTGCAGCTGATAACATCCCTAACAATTAGACAAGGATACATTCCTTTCCTTGTGCTGCCTTTTCCCAAAGTGGACAATACCTGTTTCCAGGCTCTGAAAGACAGGTTTATTGCTCAGTGGGTCCAGATCGGCTGGAATTCAGTGGTAGGCCAGGCTTGTGCTCATGCAGCCCATTCACATCAGATGGCATTCACCCCAAATCCACGGTGGGACTTTCTGCCCAGCATCACCGCCATAGGCACCGAATGACTCTGTTTACAGAAGCCCCAGCCCCTCTCTAGGGCTGTAATCTTGGCTGCATGTTTTCTAAGCTTAATAGTCATTATTCTGTGGTTCAGATAGTTCGGAAAGAAAAACTCCAACAGAGACAAGTTAAATTGGTAGCAACCAAACCCTGATGATTCTTACTGTCAAGTCATATCCATGGATTTCTTAGCACTAATGTATTCATTCATTCAGTCAGAAAAATATAATTGCCTCTTACAGCTCAGGTGATGTGAGATTCATGCAATGGCAAGCAAAAGAGACAGTTCCTGTGACATGGCACTTATACTTCTACTTGCTGCTTAAAACTTCCACTGTGATCTTGCTCTTGCCAGAGTCCATACTCCCCCCACCCCCAATTCGCTAAGATTTCCTTTTACTTAGGAAAACATCTCATAGGATTGAGGACTGAAACCTTCAGCCAGACCCCCTGTTGCTTTCATCTGAGCTTGCCCTCTGGGGTCTCAGAACTGTCACTATTCACTACTCACTGTGCCCTTGCTGGCTCGCATAGCCTGGCAGTTTACCCTTTCCTGCTTCTTGATGAACAAAGGGATTCTTACCTCACCAGCTCTATGAATGGACCATGACCATTACTGCATGCAGGATTCTTGGGCTGAGGGATGGCCATGGCTGCCTTCCCAGGACCAGGCCACAGAAATTTCATAATAAAGAACAAAGGAGACCAGCAATCAGCCTGAGCTTAGCAAGCCCAAGTTTGAATCACTCCACTCAGGGCAGATGTTATGAGAAGACCAGCAAACTGGCTGCCTTTCTAGCAGGATATGAAAATGAGGAGAGTCCTGGTCAACAAAATTTTACTTGAAAAGCAAAGTATATGCTGAAATATGCACACCTGAGAGCAATTGTCTTAATGTGGCAGGGATGTAAAACAAATAGGCCTAATTTGGAGGGAGGGTAATGAGGTACCAAGAACAAAAAACATAAAGAATCACTAGGCTCGACAAAGGTCTCAACTCTTTCCTAATTAGGCACAGTTGTTATGAGAAGTACATAATTAATAAGCATATGACCAGATGTGAAATACAGTGAAGTTTTTTTTCCTGAATAGAAGTGGTAATGAACTGTACACAGCTGGAAGTTGTTGTCCTAATTTGGCTGAGGCAGAAAGCCTGCCTGGAATTTTGAAGAGGTGTAGTAAGATGCACGCCATAGGTTTACACCTGAAAACAACTAATCCAATTCCAACTGGGCTGGGGTGTAATGAGATAGAGCTAATTATCAAGAGTGTAATGAGATGCAAACACCACTGGAGCTGAACTGGAAATTTCTTTGAAAGTGAACTGAAATGCAAGCACTAGAAAAGCACTCTGGTAACAGAGTAAGGTGCGAATGTGACAAAATTCACCTGACTGGAGGGTTTGCTGCAATATACCTGGGCCAGATATATGTCTGTGATTAAAAATATCACCAGGACTTTAACAGACCTGGAACAAGAGTCCCTGGGATCTCCAGAATGCGATGATCTGTAAAAATTGCATGCATATTTTTTTAGATGAATACACAGTTTGGGTGTGTATATACAACTGAAAGAAAAAGAGGTGAGATGCTTTCAGGTGAGTGCAGTTTCCATTACACATGATCCTACTTACAAACATGGCCTCAGCTTCCCAATGACTTTGTGATACATATGCTAGGAGGAAACTGATTCTAAATAGGAAAACCAGGCTGAGTTTTCCCTCACCAGGAAACCATTAGCAGGGTTTTGTTACTGTTTTTGTTTTATAATTGCTGTTATGGTACTTTAGACACCTTTTCTTGACACTGAGTGCGTGTCAGATGATTTACCAAGTGCTTTGTTACATCCCTTCATTTAATCCCACAATAATGCTATGACGGGGTACTATTATCATACCTACTTCACAGAGAAAACTAAGGCCTGAATCGAGGGCTTTGCCAAGTGCCAGAGTTCAAGTTAAGATTCCCCTCTCTGTTCTCTACTCTGAGTTAACCTTTTTGTCCAGTGTGCAAAGGGAAAGGACCTTACCTGCTCTGACCCCAACTGACATTCCCTAATAGTTTGAGTCCTTGTTGGAGTCTGTCCGAGAGCTGAAGGAGTATTTTTGTGAGATCCCCAAAGAAAGCATGCGAAGCAGACATCAGCAACAACAGCAAACAGCCTCTTTATTGTCCAGCTCATGTATATTAGGCATTATCAAGCTCACGTTCTTGCTGTCATAACCGTGTAGCACATGCCCGGTTGTCCATGCTGTCATGCTTGTATAAGTGTATCTCTACCTCCACCTTCTGGCAAATAGCAAACCTTACATGTAAAACCAGAGGACTGTCCCAGAAATGAGAATTTAGGCTTTGAGAAGAAGTGCTTCCTGTACCCTGTAACATGACTTCCACAGCAGCTGGTCATGGTTTCCGTCCTCCTTGGTTGGTTGCACTGGGATGGGAATGCCTGGTGTGGCCAGTGGGACGTGCCACTGTCACTGTGGCTGGGCCAGTTGCAGGGGTTGTTGGTCCTTGGGCACCGCCCTGATGCCTGTGGCCACATAGCTTCTGCTGGCCACCACTGCCCTCCTCAGTGGTGGGTAGTGGTATCCACTGGGATGCTTCCACTGGTGCTTCTCCACTGGGCGAGGCAGGGCTGCTGTTATCTGGAGATGCAGGCTTGGGGCCCCACTCAGAATAGCTGCACCTGTGGACTTTTTGGGCCCATGCACCCTCCCAGGGCACTCCTTCCAGTTGGCCTGGCCTCCTCTTGGCATCCTGGGGCTCCACTCAACCTGAAGCGAATGCATGTCTAGCATTTTTAAAGCCTTCAAAACATTCCCCAGTGTCAGGTGGACTGCTTCCCAGCCCTTGCGGGCTCTCCGTCCCCCTCAGACACTGTTTCCACAGACACTGAGGTGACACCTCCTCCTGCCAACTCTGTTCATCCTGCCAACTACACCACTTGTTGGGTTGGGGATGGGGGAGGAGTTGAAGGGGTATTTTCTCAGGTGAGATCCCCAAAGAAATTAAACAAAACTGACATCAACAACAACAGCAAGCAGCCTCTTTATTGTCTGGCTCATATATACCTGCCATTTTCAAGGTAGATTCCTGTGTACTGTCATAACCATGTAGCGTGTGTGCAGTTGTCCATGTTAAGTCATGCTTATATAAGTGTATCCTGTTGTGTGCCTGTGCCACACAGTGGGGTCATGTCCTCATGTGTCCTCAGAGGCCCCAGGCTTTGAAGCAATCCTGAAGTGAGTCCCCACACTCTTCACTCATCTGTTCTTTCCTGTGGCTCCCTGGAGAGGACCATTCCTGAATCAAATTTGGGTTTGCCATTCCCCACCCTCCTCTCTGCCTCTCTTTAGCCTCCGACTGCCTGAGCCCACCCCTGTAGCCAGTATATCTACAAAAACTTAGAAGCACAAACCTCCTAAGGGCCCAGGGACTGAGCCCCAGTTGGAGGCTGAAATGTTCCGCACCTAAGCCAGATGCTAACAAGGCTAGAAGAATGATTAGGTCAATGCCACAGTTCTAGAATCTGGTGGATCTTGGCTCAAAATGTCCCCTTAGCCTTTATAGGGAAGGAAACTAATCTTTTCCTTTTACTCATGTTGGGTTCCTAAACTAAGGCCCCTTCAACAAAAGACTGATTGACAATGGGAAAACACACACACACACATATAATTTGTTTTACATGACAGGGACCTTCATTAAGAAGAGAAAATCTGGGTAGTTTGGTAGCTTACTCATTTTTGCTCATGGTCGCTGCCAAGGAAGTTTCATTAGTCTCTCTTCTGACTGCTTTCACATCTGAGTCAGTCTCCTGCAGAGCCTGAATGGCTGCAGAAGCTCTTCATTGGAAGGCTGAGATTTGAAACAACTGATGAGAGTCTGAAAAGCCATTTTGAGTGATGGGGAACACTCACAGACTGTGTGGTAATGAGAGATCCAAACGACAAGCACTCCAGGTTCTTGGGGTTTATCACTTATGCCACCGTGGAGGAGGTGAATGCAGCCATGAATGCAAGGCCACATGAGGTGGATGGAAGAACCGCAGAAACAAAGAGAACTGTCTCGAGAAGATTTGCAAAGACCACTTAACTGTGAAGAATATCTTTATTGATGGCACTAAAGAAGATATTAAAGAATATCACCTATGAGATTATTTTGAACAGTATGGAAAAATTGAAATGATTGAAATCATAACTGACCAAGGCAATGGAATGAAGAAGGGCTTTGTTTTGTAACCTTTGATGGCCATGATTCTGTGAGTAGCATTGTCATTCAGAAATACCATACTGTGAATGGCCACAACTGTGAAATGAAGAAAGCCCTGTCGAAGCAGGAGATGGCTAATGCTTCATCTAATCAAAAAGGTCAAAGTGTTTCTGGAAATCTTGGTGGTGGTTGTGGAGGTGGTCTTGTTGGCACTGATAATTTTGGTCATGGAAGAAACTTCAGTGGCCAAGATGGCCTTGGTGCAGCAGCCATGGTGGAGGTGGATTTGGTGGCAGTGGGGATGGCTACGTAGATCTGGTAATGATGGAAGCGGTTTTGGAGGTGGTGAAAGCTACAATGATTTTGGCAGTTACAACAATCAATCTGCAAATTTTGGACCCATGAGGAGAGGAGACATTGGAGGCAGAAGCTCTGGGCCCTATTGTGATGAAATAATTTGCCAAACCATGAAGTCAAGGTGGCTATGGTAATTCCAGTAGCAGAGGGTAGCTGTGGCAGTGGCAGAAGGTTTTAAATATTGCCAGGAAACAAAGCTTAGTAGGAGAAGGAGAGCCAGAGAAGTGACAGGGAAGCTACAGGTTACAGCAGATTTGTGAACTCAGTCAAGCACAGTGTGGGCAGCGCCTCACTAGAGGACATGTTTTGGTCAATACTCATGAATATGGGGAAAAAACTCCAGGACTGTATTTGTGACTAATTGTACAACAGGTTATTTTAAGTTCTGTTCTGTGGAAAGTGTAAAGCATTCCAGCAAAGGTTTTTATGTAGACTTTTGCACCCATGCTGTTGATTGCTAAATACAACAGTCTGACCATGATGCTGAATGTGTCTTTAAAAAAAAAAAAAAAAAATGAAACCCTAACACTTAAATAATGTTTTGCTGCTATTGTTTTTTATTTTTATTTTTATTTATTGTTGTTGTTTAATAGTAGGTTTCCTGAAAAGAAGAGAGCCATAGAGATATGACAGGACAGAGAGAAAGGAACCAGGGTTTAGAAGTTACCTATTTATCTTCCTCTCTGTTTCTGTGTCTTCAGACATAAGGAGAATCCCTTCTACTCCATGTAGAGGGGGTACCTCTCACAGAGGGTCCCCTACAGGGACAGATCAGAAACACAGGCCTCGATTTTATGACCTGCTCCAGAGAACAAGGATGGGGACTGTCAGAGGGATCCCCCGAACATGCTGTTTCTCAGATTCCTTCAGCTTGGAATAGTCAGTATGCCAGGGTGCCAGATGTGGGAATAGTGTTTCTTAAACCCTATCACCCTTTACAAAGTGGTTTGCTATTAGACAAGTTACTAAATGCCCTAAATCTCAGACTTCTCATCTATGAAATTGTAATAATAATAGCTTCTATCCAACAGTATAGCTGTATAAAGAACTATTTACTCTTTGGCATGTAATAAATGTTACACATACATAATCCATATTATTACTATCTTGTCCATTTCTTTGAGGAGTTTTTGATCCAATCTTGAAAAAAAATTGCCTTTGTAAAGTGGCTTAAGAGGGCAGCCACACTGACCCAGCCCATTAGAAAGGCCCGGGGGATGGCAGGAGGAGCCCCAAACAACTGCTTGCTGTGTTTGGATGCCTGAAGCCCCCAAGGCACCAGACAGGAGCCAGAACCAGATGTCCTGATTTTGTTTCTTGATAGTTTCAGTGTCCCCCCCCCCCCCGATGCAGAACAACTGTCCTGCACGTCTGCTTCCTCCAGCCTGCTTCTTTTCTTCATCCGTCAGTAGGGGTTTGCATCTCATTGCCTGCCAGTTTATTTATGCCCATCACATCAACTCAAGGCTTCAGTGTCCTTTAGGGACCAGGCCTTCACAGGCTTAACGACCTGCCTGGGGTTTGCGTTCACTGTTACTCTTCCTTCCTACTCTGAGGAATGTGGGATCAAGGATTTCTAGTGAGTTCTCAAATTGCTTTGTGTAACTGAGGTGAGCAAACTGTTGTATTCGTTTGTTTTTCTAATTTTTCTTAATTAAATGTAGCTCTAAGTGCCTACTTACCACTGGCAGCACAAGTCCAAGTTCAGTCATGTTTTGTGGCTTCCTCTCCAGGGGAAGGCTTTCCTTCCTGCCCGTTGATCCAACAGCCCACTGCTGAAGGAAATCAAGAAGATGTGGGTGAAAACTGCATTGGCATCAATGCGTCCTGATCACTTTGTGAATCCTGCTCCTGCTGCAACTCTGGGGGCCTGTTGTCCTCTGGTGCTTTCACTTCTTATGCAGAAGTCCTCACCACTGTCTTTTGGCTTCATCAGTGACCTCCAGAGTTCACGGTCTCACCTTTACCAGTGTCTTTTTGCGAGTGCTATGAGCTGGAAGACTACATAGATATCGGGGACCTGGCCTAGATCCCCAACCTCCTGAACAAGTGTACGGCAAACACTTAAATAAATGAGACAAGTGGTACGATTTTAGAGCTCCAGGAGAATCAAAACCCTCAGCAGAGTTTTTTACTCTGAGGCTATGATGAGGGCTAAGACAAAGAGCTTCTCTGGCCAGCCTGTATTTATTTACATTTTCAAACAAAGAGAGGGGATACTGAGGAAAGCATGGGAAATGAGCAGCACCTTGGGAGTCACTTCAAAGACTTCTCCAAATAGTAAATTATGCCAATTTAAGAAAACCATCTTATCTCCATGATGACATTTATGGTGGCAATGAGATGCCTGCAGGTGTGAGATGCCTGCAGCTGCAGGCTCTATCTACTTAATTGGGTTTAGAGCCAGACGTCCTCAGCTGTGGCCTTATCTTACCCTTTGGGGTATCTCTGGCATCACAGGTCACTACAGGCCTCAGCCAGGACCAGTGATTCATAGAGGTTCACTTACTATGAACCAGCTCCCATCGCCAGGCAAGGGGCCTAGGCCTAGGACAGACTCACAGATAGACATAGAAAGCCAATTAGTTAATTTTAAATCCTGCTCAGAGCTGCTTCATAGTGGTCTCCAACACACAGATTCCACAGTCCTCTCTCTCAGCTTTGGGGTCCAAAACTTGTCGGACAATTCTTTGCTTTTTCTTCCAAATGCCAGTCTCTTTTCCTTCTTGCCAATGGAATATCAGGCTCCTTTCCTTTGGTCAAAACCTTTCAAAACAATAGCCTACTGGAGGTGGTTTTCATAGTGAAGGTAAGGTTTTTCTCTCCTTCCTAAACTTCCTTCCTCTCCCTTTTTTTCTGCCCTAAAACAGGAAGTTTTTTGATAAGGACCTGGAAGTAAAGGGAATCTGGAGACTTCAAGATCAATCCTTAAATAACCTTTCTGAAAAGTGGCAGAGGGAAGGGATATTCCTTTTATTCTGATTTAGGGCAAGGCATTTACATAAATTAATTTCTCAATAACTATATTAGTCAGCTTTTCATTTTTCATTACTGTAACAAATACTGACATAAATAAACTTCTAACAAGGGAAGATTTGTTTTGGATCATGGTATCTTAGTCATTTTTCTCATCACCGAGACCACAGTGCCTGACCTCTTCAACTTAAAGGAGAAGAGGTAAATTTTGACTTATGGTTATAGTCATAGTCCATGGTTGGCAATCTCCAACATAGAAACTGCACAGAAGAAAGCTCATGTCATGGTGATCAGAAAGCAGAGAGTGAAGATGAGAGCCAGAGAGTGAGATAAGTCCTTTCAGATAATGCCCACAGTGACCCTCCTCTTCAACCAGATGCCACCTCCTAACAGAAAGTTGGATATGCACCCTCATGATTAAATCACCTTCCAAAAGCTCCACCGTGAGTGCATGAGGCCTTTGGGGAATGTTTTTGATCTAAGCCATAACAATGGTTTAAGAGGTTTCAGTTCATGCTCCCTTGGGCCTGCAGCAGCATCGTATACCATATTAGGTGAGCGTGGCAGGAAAAGCAT
>RJWM01001542.1:128044-153072 GCA_004363535.1 Dasyprocta punctata
AAAAAAAAAAAAAAAAAAAAAAAAAAAAAAAAAAAAAAAAAAAAAAAAAAAAAAAAAAAAAAAGAAAGAAAAGAGAGAGAATAGAACAGGCTCTCACAACCTACCCGCAAAGGCTTGGACCTACTGATCTACATTCCTCCCATTAGGCCCCACCTCTTAAAGGTTCCACCACCTTCCAACACTGCCATGGGCTGGAAACCAAGCTTTCAACACGTGAGCCTGTAAGGACATGGGAACACTGCAATCCAAACTTAGCAGTAACTTAGTCTGCTGTGGATGCATAGAGCTGGTTGGAACTTCGAAGAGGTAACTGTCACACTTTCCAAAGCAGCAAAATGAAGATGTCCAAGAGAAGAGAGTGGAGATGCCTAGGACTAGGCATGGAGCTCTCTTGATTACCACATCCCAGAGCCCCACATGTGGGAGCCCCTGCATATCTTTCACACTGTTGGGCTGCCAAGGAGAACAATAGAAGACAAGGCCCTGCCTTCAAAAACATGACCATCTTACAGAAAGAACAGGAAAACATGTATGTAATAGTTAAGGAAAGTGATAAGTCAGCATACCAGTGAAAGTTCATTTTGTGTTTCAGGCTAAATTCTAGAGGAATTCAGAAAAAGGAATAATGGTTGTAGACTATTGTTACCAAACACATCTTAATGAAATAGGTGGCATCAGACCATGATCTTAAAGAAAGAGTGGAGCTAGGGAATGAAAGAGGTGGTGTTTTAGGATGAAGTGGTACATTTTGATAACCTCCACAGTTTATAAATAAAAGCTATGAAAGCAAATCAAAAGAAAGCTCAGAAGTATGAACAAGATCAGCAGAGCACACTCATGAAAACTTGTTACTCCAGAAAGAATGGCTACCATTAAAAAAAATCAAGTAATAACAAATTCTGGGTGGGGGAAAAGGAACTATTCTACATTCTTGGTGGGAATGTAAACTACTACAAACACTGTGGAAATCAGTATGGAGGCTCCTCAAAAACCTAAAATTCCACTTGACCCAGATATTTTCCTTCCAGATACCTTCACCAAATAATTAAAGACATCATACTACCATAATATACGAATACTCATGTCTATAGTAGCACAATTCACAGTAACTAAATCGTGGAAGCACCCTATTCAACAGATGAATGGATAAAGAAACTGTGACATTTATACACAATGGAGCCCTTTTCTGCCATAAAGAAAGATAAACTTGAGGCATTTGTAGATAAATACATGGATTTTGAGAACATAATATTAAGGGAAATAAGTCAGACACACAAGCTTAAATATCACATGATCTCTTATATAAGTAACACAAATATAAATAAAGAACAAAATATAGATAATAGGAAATAGGGAGATCTTTTTCAAATGTGAAGGGGAATAAGAGATGGAAGGAGAATTAAAGAAAAAAAATAGAAATAGAGCTTTTATGAATAGGAAAGGGACCAAGAGATGGAAAGAGTAGGAGGGGTAGGAAGAATGGGAGACAAGAAAAGAGTTAATATTGTTATTATTTTTTGTCAGTACTGGAGATTGAACTCACAACCTCACACCTGCCAGGCAGGCGCTTAAGCCACTGAGCCAAACTGCCGGCCCTATTTTTTTTGAGTCAGGGTCACACTATGTAGTTCAGGCCAGCCTTGCTCACGTTGTAGCCCAAGCCAGCCTTGAATTCACAACACTCCACCTACCTCAGCCTCCCAAGTGCTGGGATTAAAGGTGTGCACCACCACGCCTGGCTCAAGAAAAGAATTAAATGTGTGCATGCAGCAGTTTTCAATGATGAGTGTAATCATTATGGCAAACATGTACTAAAACTGAAAAGTAAGAGGAGGATAAAAATAAATAGCAAAATAAAAGATGGATAATAAAAAGCAATGAGTGAGATCAATCTTTTTGCAAGTGGTAAGAGAACCAAGTGATGGAGGGAGAGGAAGAAAAGAGGAAGTAAAAAGAATTAAGATGTGTTATGTACATGCACAAACTCCAAACAAGGAATGTAATCATCACACACTACAAACATGTACTAATAAAAAAGAAAAAAGAAAGAAAGGAAAGAAGAAAGAAAGGATGTACACATGTCCAGGGAAGAGAACCAAGAAGAAGCCAATCCCTTCCTGTGAGCCAGCAACAATCATGTGGGCCAGGTGGAGAATCAAGAAGAAGCTAACCCCTTCCTGTGAGCCAGCCAGTGCATGGGCAGAGAGACAAGAAGTGCTGACCCCCGCCCCCACCCCAAGCAACCAGCTGACTAGAAGAAACATAGACTGAGATGATAGTCACTAAAGTAGAAAAACAACTTAATGCCTGTATTGTTTGATTGACTTTGCAGGCCTAAAACTGGTAGTCTGAGCATCTATTTAGAGGATAACAATATGCAATATAGCAAATATGGGGTATTTTTCTTCTGAAGGTGGTAGCCATTCTTGATTCCCTATTATCTTGTCTTAAAGTCCTGTATCATTTTCATTGTTCTGTTTTGTTTTGTTTGATTTTATTATATCTGATGGCATGGGCAGCTATTTTGAAGATAACAAGATGTATTACGGTAGCCATTGTTTACTTCCTATTATCTTGTTTTGAAGTTCTGTATTGCTTTCATCATTTTGTTTTGATTGGTTTTATTCTGTTCTATTTTGTTTGATTTTATTATGTCTAATGATATGGACGGCTATTTTGAAGATAACAAGAGGCAATATATGGTAGCCATTGTTGATTTTCTGTTACCTTGTTTTGAAGTTCTGTATCACTTTCATGGTTTTGTTTTGACTGAATTTATTCTGTTTTATTTTGTCTGGTTTTAGTCTCTCAAAATTTAAAAAAGTAAAGGAAGGAAGGAAAGAAGAAAGAAAGGAATAAAGGAAAAAGAAAAGCAAGGCAACAAAATGCTTCCAAAGACTCAGGCCTCCCAAAGTAGATCCAAAAAGCACCAATGGAGAGGAAATCAAATGTACTAGCAAAAAATAAAAATGGGGGGAGACTAATGTCTTAATCTGTTGCTGTTACTGGAGTCCTAGGTCCAGCCACTTGCCTCAGAAACCAAATAGAAAGGCGGGAAAGGAATTTAATACTATCTTTACATTGGAAAGACAAGGTGATCAAGCATTTTCAGTCCTGTCTTCTGGGCTACTGACATGAGCTTTAGGTTTGCTAAATAGGGAAAGAGTTAGGATAGAGACAAGAATTCTGTATAACTAAGCACTATTTCTTTCTCTGCTCCTTCCTTTATTTTCCCTCAAATAATATTTGTGAGTCCATATACTTAGGTCTTAGTTCAGTGTTTTCAACAGTCACAGGAAAGCCTCTATAGAAAATCCAATATAGAATTAGAAAAAAACTACTCTCTGTAATAACTAACAATAGCTTTAAAAACTTAGCAAGAGGCCATACATATTTGCCCTTAGATCAGCCCCTTTTTGTTTTGGAGTTGTGTTGTCTACCATTCAATACCAGTTCTCAGAATTGAGTTTTTATCCTCTGACAACCCAGATCCCATTCATCAAACATGAAAACACCAGGAGAAAAATCTATTTTCTCTTTTCCTACCCTTCAGTGCAACATGCAGAGTTCCTTGCATTTCTCTCTGATGCCCCAGTGGAAGTAAATATTATGGGTTTTGAACAAGATCTGAGGTTGCCATTTTAAAATGAGGAGACATAAACAGAAATTTTATGTTAACTCAGCCAACTGTAAGAGACTAATAAAGCACAAGGCACTGGGCCTTTTGGTACTTAAAGGCTGCAATGCAGCAACATTAAAGTGTTTTCACGTGGGTTACAGAAATTCTCATGTTTTTCCATTTTATTGTAACAGTCATCATTTTCTTAGATTTTCATTTCTATATCTCCTGAATGTAGCGAGTTACAGGGTAGATCCTGCCCCTTAGAGCCCTGAGATGGTTACACAGGATCCCAGGCCCCATTCAGAATTCAGAAGGAAAACAAGCGTATCTAAGTAATTTGTCCCCAATCCCACCCCTCTGGGAAGGATTGCTCTATGGCGATTTGACATTTCTCATTGGCAGGTTTACTTGGTAAGTACCATTAGTCTTTTGCTATTAAGAAAAGTTCAGAGTAATGTGCCTCCTCCCCATAATTTTGCTAGCAGGGGGTAAGCTACAAAGTAAGCAATCCACACACAACATTTGCAAGCAAGTGCAAAAGTCATCATTCAGCATGCTCTGTAGGTTAGTTGAAGTCCCCAGTCTCTGACCAGCACTTTATTGGAACATTTACTACAAGGCAAACACAAAAATGTTCTGTCAGCAGGATCAGACCAACATTCAAATGAGTGTGGAGACAGAATCCTCCATTAATTATGTGATCCTGAAATGTCGTTCTATAGCTGTTAAGCACCGAGTTTACTAATTTTAAAATTCTTTCACAAAAACCAATAAAACTCATGAAGTCATATCAGTCAACCACATGTCTTAAACACATTTCACCTCTCATTCTAACCCTTCTTATGCTAATTTACCCACCCTCTGGCACTGTTTCAACTTAGACACAATCCTCAGAAGTCTGCCATGCCCTCCTCTGGAGAGTAGGTTCTGGAAGGATGATCCTATGGCTGGTCTTTCTTTAAGGATAGCCTTTCTCAGGGAGCTGCCAGCTTCAGCTGTCCTGATTCTCATTAATATTCTGCCCTTCAGAAACAGCGTCAGTTTCTCTAATCCCTGCAACAGGACATCTACTAATTGTCACCTTCCTAGCTGTGGTCACGGATTGGCGACGAGCTGCCCACCTGACCTTGAGAACTACAACTCAAGATTTGCGAGGCAGGATCCAGAGTGTGATCCTGACCTGCTTGAGAACACAAGAATGCTGACAAGTTCCCCTGGATACAAGGCTATGATCTGCCCCTGTGCCCCAGTGCGTCTCTAACTCACTGAGTTCTTCAGTCACCTGCAAAGGGGGAAGTGTGACCCAGAGAGCCCATGAACTTGTACATGAACACTTCAGTGCAAGTCTCCCTCCCCCTAAATCCTAACCCTGATTGCTATGCAAGAGGGCTCCCTCTCCAAAGATGCAGAACTTTGTACTCTTATCACGTCCAGATTGGAGTCCATCTAGCTTATGCTATTCATAGCCAGGGCCATGCCACCAGCCATCAGCTTATTAAAAATGTATAGCCACAGCCTCTGCCTTAGTTAAGCTACGAACATCGCTCATCTGCATGATTAGCTCTTACTTTCCTGATTAGAAAGTTTCATCCTGTCACAAAACCTACCCTTTCTGAATGAATGCCTCTTTTTTTTTAAAAGAGAGCCAGGTTTTCTAGAATGCATCTTAAACTGAAATAAAACAACAGTGAAAATAAAACCCTATTTTCTTTATGGACTGAGAAGAAAAGAGCATAGGAAAATGTTGAAAAGTTCAACTCAGTGCTTGTTGAAAAAAATTCAAAATAGCAGTGGCAATTAACTGGAGACTTGGGAGAAAGAAGTTTGGAGAAGGACCCAGTAGCTTTTAAGCAGATATTAGTTAATAAATTTGTTGCTTTGTGTTGTTGGTTTTTTGTTTGTTTGTTTGTTTGTTTTTTGAGACAGGGTCTTGCTATGTAGCTCAGGCTGGACTTGAACTCACTATGTAGCTCAGGCTGGCCTCAAGCCCATGGCAATCTTTCTGCCTCAGCCTCCCAAGTGCTAAGATTACAGGCTTGTGCACCATACCAGGTTAAATTTGAATCCTTTATCTTGAGTAATTTGGGGTAAGCAGTAAGTGATTAGCAAGAGAGGAGATACCAGGTTTTGACTTTAACAAATTATCTCCCCACCAAGGGAAGATGGATATGAAAAGGAAAGCGGATGGCACAAAGAGCAGTCAGTAATCCAGGAGTAAGGTGGTGGTGGCTTACACAGGGGCAGTGGCACAGCAGACGGAGAAAAAACAGATTCAGGAGATTTTTAAGAAATGATTGCTCCCTCCTCTCCTTTAGATATCTGCTTGAATTTCATCCTTTAAATGAATATCCTCATTTGGCCACCTGTTTAAGACAGCAGCCCCTCTCACCTACCTTATTTCCTTTGCCGCTTGATTTTTCTCCATTTTTTTAAATCAGCTGTGACATCCTTCACAATTTAACTGTGAGAGCAAGGATTTTTGTGTCTTTTCTTCTCTGTATCTTTAATACTTAGAACAATTCCTCATACATAATAGATGCTTGATAAATACTTTTACAATGAGTGAGTAGGTTGAGGATAAATAAACAGGCAAGATGTGATCAATTGGACAGAAGGAAGTGTGAAAGAGGAAGTGGCAAAGGAGTAAAGAAAGGTCCCCAGGTTTCTTGGTGGCTTAACTGAGTGTACAGGATGCCATTCATGGGACAAAGAAACAACACAGAAGGGGACAAAGCAGAATTGGAGGTAAAGGTGTGGGTGGATGACAAATTTGAGGAACATCTGTCCCTCAAATACAGAAAAACAGAGAAATTAGGAAATACAGAGGCGCCTCTGAGCTAGAGGAAGAGATTTTGCAGGCTTCATAGTCTTTATTCATTTTCTAAAACAATTTATACACATCTAATTTGATCCAGACATTATGCCAGGCATGGTGGATATTAAGATAAGCAAACTGAGGTCATGTAAATAAATAACATTACTTATAATATGTTATGGTTTATATATTGTGTCAACTTGAGAGGTCTAAAAGCTTAATTAAGTAAGGCAGCAGCTCTACATCCTGGGGTGTAGAGCACAAGCAGTTACCTGGCCATTGTGTCAATTTGAGAAGGTCAGAAGTTTAACTGAGAGACTCAGCAGGGAGCCAGGCATCTTACTTTGTAAATATCCTCATCCTGTGCAAAGGAAGGCAAGGAGATGTGTGAATGCTACACCCACCCTGGAGGGAGGGGTGGCCTCTGTAGAATATTAGGGAGAAGGAGAGGCTTTCTCTGGCCCCTTTTGACTCTAGCTGCTTTTGCTTGGCTGCTGCCTTGAAGTGTTATTCCAGTGTCATGCCACTCTGCCTTGGAGCCTGCTGATTATGGACTGAAACCTCCAAAAACTGTAAGCTAAATAAACCTTTCCTTCCCTAATTTTGGGTGTCAAGTGTTTTGTCTCATCAATGAGGGAAAAGTAACTAAGACATAATATTATGCCATCACATTTGATAATAATCAGTATTACTACGGACAAAGTAGGGCATAGGAAGAAAGCATTCTCACAGACTTTGGAAGAAAGGAGAAATTTGTAGCACCTTTCTGGAATAAAATTTGGCAGTATATGCATCAAAGCTCAGAACCTTACATATCCATGACTCCACAATTTTCCTAATAGGTATTTGCTTGCTAGTCATAAGCACAAGATTTGCCATTCACCAAGAGGACGAAGGTGTCCTTATTGTGTATGCACCAGCAGGCACTTAGAGGAATATATATGAGCCCTGTCTAGATATAGCTACAGAAAAGCCAGAAGAGCCTACCTCTGGTCTTTTGTTCATGAATAAGGTACCCTCTTACAGAAGGACACAGGCTTCCTGTTCCAGTTACTTATTTCTACAGGATTAAAACTTCATAGGTTAAAACAATGATTATATCCCATGATTCTATAGGTCATGAATTTGGGCAAGGCACAATGGGCTGATTCTTCTGCTCCATGTGGTACTAACCAGGGTCACTTGTGATACTGAGTTGGCATCTGAGCCAGTCTGGGACACCCCAGATGGCTTCCCTCACAGACCTGACACCTTGGTGGGAAGAGCTGTTAGACTACTCAGCTGGATCCTCTCTCTCTCTCTCCCTCTCTCTCTCACACACACACACACACACATCTTTGAGCTTCTCCATGGGGTCTCCCAATGGAATAGTTGAATGTGTTACAAAATGATGGCTCAAGGCTGTAAGAGACCAAAATAGAAGCTACCAGTCCCAATAGAGACCAACTGTAAAACTGCATACTATCATTTTGGTCATAATTTAAAGGTCAAAAATTAACAGACCACTAAGAGAGCCCAGCCTCCAATAGGAGAAATGCTAATGAAGTTGCAGCCTTCTTTAATCTGACATATTCTCAGGTTCGAGATTCCCAGTAGGGAAAGATCTATATACCTTATTTCCCTTCTACTCTTCTACTGTGTGGGTCAATTCCTCTCTGTAAGTGTCTTGCAAAATGAAAACCTCTCCAGCTCTTTCTCCTCAGAAAATGAGGTTTGCAGAAAGCCAACAGGACCTCTTGCAACATCAGTAGTACACATGTGCTGCACAAGCCAAGGCCATCTGGCTCCAGTGAGCTGCTTGCCTGGCTCTGCTGAGAAGGTCCAGTCTCAGCTGTCCTTTTCTGGAAGCATGACGCAGTCAAGAGAGTGGAATTTCTCCTGATCAGTTATCACCTGGTCACCAGTGACCACTGACCATTGTGAAGGCAGACACTCCCAAGAGAAATGTGCATGCTTAAGTTATAATTCTCAAATGCTTTTGTGGAAGTCATGGATGTTTCCTTATTTGTCTGATAGCAAAACGAGGCGTCTCTTGTCATTGTTACAGACAGCATAAAATCTCCTATCAGGGCACCATGAACTACACAAACATCTCTTGAGTGACCAAAAGTGAGAATGTGGCCCCAAATGGTAGGGTATCATCCAGGCAAGAAGAGCTGCCAGGAGCACTGGGCCATCTGGAGGGGAAAGTTGATTAGAGTGAAGATTGCGAGCAGGTTCTCCTGTCTCAGGCTGATACCTGAGTTCCCCTTGGGTCACCTTGCTCTCTCTCAGGAGGGCCCATGGCAGGCTTCCCTGAAAATAAGTGCACCCCTGCCTTGCAATGTTGTACAGAGGATACTAGCTTTCCAAACAGTCAAAGAGAAGAAAAGCTCTTCTGGAAAAGTACCCTGTTCCTCTCTACAGCATTCACCAAAGAACTGCCCGCCCCCCATTCCCTTAATTCTGTGGCTAAGTGTTATAACTGTTAAGGGAGCTTTGGGCCAGGTTAAGACTTAAGACCTTGGATTTCAGTTCTGAGCACAGGTGCTAAATAGTTTTAAAACCTGCCCACATGCTGGACATGGTGGCACATACCTATAATCCCAACACTCAGGAAGCTGAGGCAGGAGAATTGCTGCAAATTCAAGGCCTGCCTGGGTTACATAGTGAGTTCAGAACCAGTCTGAACTACACAGTGAGACCCTATCTCAAAACAACAAAAAAACAAGCAAATAACAACAAAAGATTCAGTTTGATGACTTCTGGAATGGGGAGTTAATAACATTCTGAAAAACTGATTTTTCATAAAAGTAATAAGAATATTAGAAAAAAATCAACTCATATACTCTGGAAATTAACCATATCACAACAATCCATGGGATGTTTATTCAAGAAAAACTGTTGAATCTTAGTAAGAACAGCAAAAATGTCCTTTTAACTCAAATTCTCCCCATACTGCAAAGGCCAGCTCTGTAGTAGCCTTGAACATCAGCACTTTTGCAACCATGGTCGCTGTGACAAGGAGATGCCTTAAAGCTACTGGAGGAGTAGAGTTGATTTTAAATTCCTCAAAATGCACAAATTGGAATTGTCATTGTTGTAACCTGTCATGAAGCTTCCTGGAAAAGCCCCACTCAAGGGATGATGTCATTATTTGACCTCATCAGAGCTTTCTAGGGGTGAAGGGGAAAGGAATCATCTTTATACTCCTGCCATTTATTGAAATCAGTCAGCAGAAATTGTCTAATATTGTGGCTGCCCAAGGCTGCAATACCAGTTCAGACAAACATGAGCCTGGTCAAACATTTAAGAGAAAGATCTTGAGCAGAAAATTCGCACAGGGAGCTTCCAAAAACTCCAACTTGGTCCCTGGGGTCTAGGAGGCCTTGTACACATACAGGACTATGTGCAGCTGGGGAGCGAGTCAGCGGTAACCTCTCACCTCTGCTGACCTTGAATGCAAGCAGGAAGTTGCAAACTGCTAGAGCATTGAACGTAGCCACCAACTTACAACAAACTGTGCCCCTTGGCAAAGGCTGGAGACATACTGGTTCAAGATATTTAAGGAAATCTCTGCTTCATCACTAACTGTCCACTATGTTAACTGAGCAGAGTTTAGTTATAACAGGCATGTTAGTCAGCTTTTTGTCACTGGGACCAAATAACTAAGAGAAACAATTTAAAGGAGGAAAGATTTATTTTGGCTCCTGGTTTCAGTTGGTTGGCTACCTCAAGACAAAAACATCATGGTGGAAAAGTGTGGTAGAGCAAAGCTACTTACCTCATAGTAGCCAGAAAACAAAGAGCCAGAAAGGAAAGGGCCAGGGACCAGATACAGTCCCCACAGTCATGTCCCTGTTGTCTGCTGCCTTGAGTTAAGCCCCACCTCCCATTTCCATCACCTCCCAATAATGCCACCAAATCATGATCTCGTCAATGTGGTTAAAACATGACCCAGCCTAGCAGCCTCCTCTGACTATTGCTACACTGGGGACACAAGTTTTTGTTTGTTTTGTTTTGTTTTGTTTTTTGGGAGGGGAAGAATATTAAATATTTAAACTATAACAACAAGAGTACTTATATTACAGATTTTTTAAGGAAAAATTACTAGACAATCAGCAACAACAATAAAACAACAGCAAATCACTTTTGAAAGAAGACTTCTGGTTTCAAGGGTTAACCTAGTACATTAATTTAAATGTCCATCTTGAACTGCCAAGTGTGGAGTTTCTTTTTAAGGTGGTGAAAATGTTCTGACATTAGATATTGGTGACATTTGCCTGACCTGTGAAGAATAAAGCCTTTTTATGTCTTCTTTTCTAACTGGCTTTGTTGTTTTTTGTTATTTATTTTGCATTGCTGGGGACTGAACATAGAGCAAGTATTCAACCACTGAGCTACATCCCTAGCCCATACCTATACTTTAAAAACATTACTATTATAGTATGTCACATACTTCAATTTTAAAATTAAAAAATAAATACATGTCTGTTTGTCGATAAAAAGTTGAGACATGCAAAGAAACAGGAAACTGTGGCCTATACACAGGGGGAAAAACAGCCAGTAGAAATTCTCTCTGAGAAAGCTTAGATGTGCTCATTATACAAAAACTTCTAATCAGCTAATATAAATATGTTCAAAGAACTAAAGAAACTCTGTCTAAAGAATTAAAGAGAACTATAATGTCTCACCAAAGAGAGGATATCAATAATGAGATAGAACTTAGTTTAAAAATAGATAAAAGAAATGGAGTTTAATTCCCTTCCCGTTGAGTTGGACTGTAGTTCATGACTCGATTTTCCTGAGTAGCATATGACAGAAGTGATGGTGTGTGGCCAGATTAGGTCAGAACCAGCACCGAGGCTTCCAATTGCCTTCTCTCGGATCACTTCTCTGGAGAAAGCAGCTGCCACACGATGGATGCTCAAGCAGCCTTATGGAGAAGGTGCCTGCCAAAAACCAACCAGGAACTGAGGCCTTCTTCCAAAACCGTGAGAGTGGGTCATCTTGGAAATGAACCCTCCAACTCCAGCCAAGCCCCACCAATAAATAGTTTAATAATAACCTGATGGGTCAACCTGAGCCAGAGTCACCAGGGTTATTTTTTCTTAATTCTGGACCCTCAGTCACTTTCCATCTCACACAAAGCATGTTTATAGTTTAAGCAGTTAAGCTTTGAAGTAATTTGGAAGAGTAACAGGTATATAATGAGGGGGAAAAAATCCCCTAAAACAATGAAAGGAAAGAATGAAAACAAATAGGGAAATGTTACCACACATAATTTTGTTTTAATACAGGAAGAACTTCACATAGTAAGAGCAGCCCACAATGGAATAAATCACATTTGAAAGTAGTGTGCTGCTTGTCATTTCAAGATTTCAACTGAAGATAGATGGCCACTTATCACAGATGATGGATGTGATTTTCATCTCTGGTGCCTAGAGGATTGTTTCAGCACAGATGATCTCTATTTTCACATTTATGTATAATTTGATACTCACCACCACCACCATCTGTTTTCCAGGAAGAGTTTGAAGTCTCTGGAATTATTAAATATACACATAAAGAAGTTAAGATAAAAAAAATTTAAAAACAAGTTGAGCACAGTGACATCTACTGCCTGTAGTTCCAGTATACAGGACACTGAGCTAGAAGGATCACTTGAGCCCAGGAATTTGAGACCCCTTGGATTGCATATTGAGATCCTGTCTCAATAAAATAGAATAAAATAGAAATAATTATCAGAGGTGATAAAGAAGAATCAGGAAGTTGTGCCAATTAAAACTAAGCCTCACAGCAGCTCAAAGAGGAAGAAAATCCAACTTCAAGCAAATGGAAATGTTGATTTAGTAGGTCTGGAGCAAAGTCTGATAATGTGTTCTTTTTCAAAAGCACCTCCTGACTAAGTCTGTTTAGCTATCCACTGGCTCAGATAGTCCCTCCCAACTCTTTGATATCGCCTCTGTGCTTTTGTTAGGAACTAGGTACCGTCGAATTTAAAGTAAGGTAAAGATTCCTTGTTATAGATACAAAATGAGTCCCAGAGGTGAGTGTAAGAAAGTCTAGCTCACTCCTTTATAGACAAGTGCAAGTCTTACTCTCCTTTGTTCACAGGGCCTACCTTGCTGTCAGTCCCCTTAAATAACGCTATTTTATTTTGCATACATTGGAGGTAGTCTCCTTGGTTCACCCTCATGGAAATGTAGGAGGTGATTTGGGTTCATAGATTGTCCTTGCTGAGACAAGCATCTGGGTGACCCAAAGGAAGAGTCAAATACTTAATGTCGAGGTTTCCTGCACATTGACCAGGGGTCTACCTCTGCAACCTGAGACAGGACTGAAATGGCCACGCTACCAGATGATCCTTTTTCCCCACAAGCCCTTCCTCCTGCTTAGCTCAGCCTGCTTAGGGAGAGACACCAAGATGTTATAGCTCTGATTCTGGGTTTGAATAGCCATCTGGAGCATGGAAAATATTCATGGTGTCTTCCACTGGGCATCTCAGTCATAAATGATGCTGCGTCTGAAAAATCTGACTTGGGGTTGCAGTGCCTTCTGATCAAACTTAAATGAGCAGTTTTATCCAAGGTCCCAATAACTGTGAGTTCTCAGATTCCAGCAGAGGGGGCACTGGACTGTGAAAGCAGGTGTGTGGGGCCAGACGTGTATGCCATCTCATGCTCTGTCCTGAAAGGCGGGCTCACACATATTAATCGACATAAAATCTAAGATAAAAGTAGAGAAACAGCACCTGATGTTCTTTTCAACGAAGGTCCCTGCTTAATTCCAAACAAATTCTGTAGGCTGGATGTCAGGCAGCTGAAGGATGATCAGTCTTATGCCGGAATTAAAGCCTGCTGTGATGTTAATGAAGAACTGCCAGTGGGTTTGCTGGAAGGTAATTTAGATCTACATAATTATGACTTAATCCCTCACCCTGTGACATCAAAAAGGTCTCTACCCAAGTGCAAGCTGCACAATTTCATGCCACAAAGAGTACAGCTGTGCGACTCTTGCTTCCTTTTGTGTGCGGTGTTCACATCAGTCATGATAGCTTTATTAAATGGTGTGACCCGACCCAGTTCTCACACAAAAGCCTCTATCTCCCTAATCAAAACCACAAAATGTGGCTGAGTAGGCTGTGAAAAGAAATCAAGATCTGCATCTTAACTAGCAGATTACCTGCTCCAGATGGGAAAGTTGCTGACAGGGGTGAGGATGGTTCAGTTCTTCTGCCATAGCAATTGGAGGTGTTGCCTCCAGTCTCTGGAGGTGAAGAAGTCCTCAGGGCTGTCCACGGAACTGCAGTGCTGTTTTGAGGCAAAGAATAACCAAGGAGATCTCCGATGGTTCCTGGAGAGCTCTTATGCTTCCCGTCCTCCATTTTCCAAGGCCGATGAGACAGGCATGAGAATTAGAGGCTGTGTAGGCAAGGTCAACATTCTTTTTAGAAGATAGCTTGGAGCCAACTGAAATATCTGAACCAGACACAAAGCCAGTGTTTTTTTTGTCATAAAACATGGAAAAAGCTCTCAATTACCCAGGCCAGAGGTGCTCAAGGAGGAATAGAGATTATGTCAAGGGGTATGGGAATGGGCAGAGTCAAGGATGTTTCCAGAAGTAGGTGGCATTTGGGCTTGTCTTAAAGGAGGGTGTTATGGATTGAACTATGTCCTTCGAAAATTTCTATGTTGAAGTTGTAACCATATTTGGAAATAGAATATGACCATATTTGGAAATAGGCTCTTCTAGATGTAATTAGTTAAGATGATAGCATATTGGAGTAAGGTGGGTCTCCAGTTTACATTTTCCAATAAAACTGGTGTCTGTATATTAAAAAAAAAAAGATGATGAGTTTAGGACATGCTACCCCAAATATATCATGTTGGCATTTGAGAAAACTAAAGCAGCAAGAAGTTCCTTCTCATGTTTCCATCACCCTGAAATAAACCATAAAACCTAGGAAGGTCATCCGCTCACCTTTGCCTTCTCTCTTCCCTTGAAGACCCTTATGAGAAAATTATGTTGCTCCATTCCAGTGGAAAAGAATATAACACAAGAATACCAAGAAGAATCTGAGCGAACAGGTCGTGCTAAGTCCCCTACCCCAGCTTTTTACCACTACGTCAGACTCTTTGTCTTCCAATTATACCTCTGAACAATTATCCATACAAATACACAGGTGTTCCCATTTCTTTTTATCTTATTTATGAAGGTTATAGTGTGACATAAAACTTATGTTGAATACATGTATATGCTTGTCACTTGCTAACCTCTTTTATTATAGGAGTCTCAGCTTTGAACTATAAAGTAGATGAAGGAAATACATTACTTTTCTCCCCTACAGGAGGAAATGTGGAGGCAGGCACACACATGAGAAGACCCCATATAAAGATGGGAGTTACGTTGCCACAAGTCACAGAACTAAGGGAAACTAGAAGAGAGGCCTTACGAGGGAGCAGCCCTGCTGACATTCTGGTTGCAGACTTCTGGCTTGCAGATATGTAAGATAATAAATTTTAGTTGTTTTAAGTCATCAGTTAGTGGTAGCTGGTAACAGCAGCCTGAGCATACTAATATATTAGACATGGAAAAAGAGAGCCTCAGATGAAGGTATAGAGTGATGTTAGGTAGGGAATTAAACATCCAGAAGGTAGTGGTCCAGCCCACTTGAGCAACCTGTTTGTCACTTTAACATTTACAGGCCATAGTGTACCAAAACGCTAAAATCATTGTAAGCACTTTCCAAGAGTGGCCAGCCAAAGATGCAAATAGAACCCTCTGAAACAAGAAACAGGGTATTTACAATGTATGAGCAGTACTTATCAGTGTCACTGAAGTGCCATGGGCTAATAAGCATCCTGATAAACCTCTTTTCCTTTCCCTTCTCTAAAGGTCTTTCTTTTAGCTTCTCTCTCCTCTAACTTGCCTAATTGTTCATGCAGTCACTCTATTACTCTAATTTTCCCTGGTTATTTGCCTCAGTGCATGTCTGCTTTTGCATTCTGTCCTTGGTGGAACAAGTTCTCATCTGGGCTGAGCTCGATCTCTGATCTCCCCTTAGTAGAAACCCTGGGCTTCCTTCCTGGTAACAGAGATGAGCATGAACACACTAGATCAAGAATGCACACCTGGGTGTGGAGGGCAGCCTGCAGTAGATCCGCTGCTTGAAGAGGCATCATAGGAAGGAATATTGTGCCCAAGCACCAGATGGCTTTGAATGCTGGGAAGCTTTCTAGCTTTTTTATCTGGGAGAGTTTTCATGTTTTCTGTTCATGTTTGTTTATATACACTTTGGCCTAACATGCTTCGAGAGGGCTGACCTGAGGAGCTGGGCCACAGGGAGCCAAATGATATGCCAGGGAGTGACTTGCTCAGACCCCCATGGAAAGGTGAACTCATGTGCCCCTCCCTAGAGGAAAAAATAAAGATCCAATAAGCTGGCAAGGTGAGAAGCTGTGGCATTCATGTGGAAAAAAAAAAAGCTGAGAAAGTCTGAATTAGGAAAATGAACAGCAGACCAGTGAAGAGGATATGGGAATAAGAAGTGAAACTATGTTGATTTGGCAAAGTTTGTTGGCGGGGAACAAAAGAGAGAGAGAGGGACTGAAAACAATGTCACCAATGTTTTCAGCCCGGAGACTGTGAGGACGGTAGCTGGTGAACAGCTGTACTGAACAGCTGTGGTGAGGAAGAAGAGCCCTGGGGGTGGAGGTGAGCTTGTCTTGCTCACACTGATTGTGGGGCCTGTAAGTGGAAGAGTCCAGCAGGAAGTTGAACTTGGCAGAAAATATAATATCATTCATCTCAACAAGGGAAGTGAAATTTTAAAGCCCATTGAAAAATAGCAGTTCTGCTCTTCAGGAAATAAAATGAAATACAGTAGGAGAAAACCCACTTTGTTAATCCATTTAAAGTCTGTTTGATCTATTCAAATGTGTGTGTGTATGGTGGGGGGTTGTTTCTAAGTACTGTGATATGAGCAAAGAAAAGTCCTGGTCACTTTTAAAAACTGCTTGAGTCTTGCTTTTAGCAAAGTAGTCCTTCTCTATGCAGAGATGAAGTCATGCAAAGACTGCTATTGTTTGTCAAGGAAAAATCTCTCTTAACCAGAAAGACAAAAGCATGAACCTGGGCAGGTCATTTGCTTATTCTGCCTGCCAAAGAAGGAAATGGAATTGGAAGCCTCTGAGATATGGCAAATCCTGTGCTTTCTTTGGAGAGTTAATTAGCAGATGAGCAGGGAGATCTCTGTCAGATGGGAAGCTCAGGCCATCACAGCCTTCTTAATTGATGTATTAGGAGAAAGGCATAAAAGTACCAGCTTGAGCAGACATTGGATACTTTCAGAATCACAAAGAGAGAAATCCTTTCTTTAAAGCCAAGTAAGAAAAGCCCTGGTTAATAGTGAAGAGTCCTAAAATATAATTCATACCTGACCATAACTCCTTCTGTGCTTAAGTATGTATTAAGACAGGTACAAGTGAATAATACCTTCTGTCATCTCTTGTCACCAAAGCTTGTTAAGCCAATAAGATTGAGTAAGATCTCACAGGATGCCTTGTCACCAAAACTACTCACTGCTTCAGTGCTGAGCAGTAAAGTGGAATATGAGCCACATGTAATTCAAAATTTTCTAATAGCCATATTAAAAAGACAGATGAAATTAATATTTTTCATAATCTTATCCTAATGTGTCCAAGATAAACATTATCATTTCAATACACAATATTCTAAATTAATAAAACATTTTCCTTTTTTGGCATGAAACATTCAAAACCCAGAGTTTATTTCACACTTAAAGCACATCTCAATTGTATTAGCCACATCTCAAGTGATCGTTGACAACCATTGCTGGTGGCTACCTTACCAGAAGCACAGCGTGCTCTCCTCTGAAGAGAAGACTTCAGGCCCTTGCTAAGCTATTTGTACGCACCAGGTATGCACTTCAGCCTTTGCTAAGCTATTGATCACATCTCATTATGGGATTCTACCTCATTTTCAAAATGAGTGGTCTTTTTTTTTTTAATTTTTGGTAAAAGAAAAGTTTTAAAGAAAATAAGACAGAGTTTATTTGAGGAAAGAGTGATATGTGAATCAGACAACACTGAAAACCAGAGAGATACAGAGAGCCCAGCTTCTGCAGCATGTGGGCAGTGAGCATTCACAGGCTAACGCAGAAGCAGACAGTATATGTTGGGTTAGAATGGAGAGGTTATTGGTGCTTTCCGATTGGTCAAGTCTCTTGTTTTACTGTTTACATTGGGCTTTGGTTTGCCAACCTAGCCTAATACCCACCCCCAAAATAGCACCATGGTATATTAAATATTCAAGTAGAAGTGAGATTGGATAGAAGATGTAAAGATAGGTAGAAAGGAGACAGGGAAACTCATAACTTTAAAACTCTACTTTTAAGACAACTGCAGCTTTAGGGCACAAATTACTCAAGGTTAAAGTGTCTTTATTCTTTCCAGAAAACTCACTCTAAAAATTCCTATGGGTTTGAAAGTACAATAAGCCTATAAATTGGGCCTGTGCTTTTCACCTGTACATTGAACTTGTGTTTGTCCTGCCATAGACGTCCAACCTCAAGGAAGCAGTGTTATTGAGTGGACAGCATATCCCTAAACTTGGAAACATGCAAATAGTTTATCATCTGACATAGCCAACTAAATCAGTAACCTGACCAACACTAAGAATACACATCTTCATCTGTGTTGAAGACACCTCCAAGTACACATTAATACTTGCAGCCCCAACCAAAATGTGCCTTTGAGGTCTTGCACTCTACTTTCTCAACTGTGCACTACTTTAGCTCTACCTAATAAACCTTTCTATATCTCTCACTAGCATATCCTGAAAATTTGTTTTCTATGACAATAGTCCATGAACATAAAAAGTTCTGTGTGGGTGGGGTAAGTTGAAATTCCCTTTGGGGGACCTCAGCTAATGACAGAGGAATATGAGAAAAATATAGAAACTAAAAGGTCACCCACTGACCTCTCACCTTTACCCCCTGAAGCAAGTCATAAAACCTAGGAAGAATTTTATGACCTTACTTAAAATGGGTCACTGTTATGGCTTGTACCTAGATGTTCCCCCAAAGCCTCATATGGTCATGGGTAGAGTTTTTCAGAGGTGGCTGGGATTAAGTGTGTGATATTGGGATTAAGTGTGCCATGCTGAGATTAAGGGTATGTGATTATTAAATCAGGCCAGTGATTGATTTGGTATAATTCTGGGTGTGGATAATGGGAAAGCCCACTGTGGGTATGGGTGGTACCAACCAAAGTGTGGGTAGCCTGGAAAGAATAAAGAGGAGAGGCAGGTTGCTGTGGCTGCTTTACTACTTTGCTTCTTTGCTGCCTTCGGCCCACCATGAACTGTTTCTCCTCTGCAATGTCTCTCTGTCATGCTGCCTTGAAGCCAGCCAACTATGAACTGAAACCTCTGTGAAGTGTGAGCTACAATAAAGCATTCCCCCTTTAAATTTGCATGTTGGGAATTTTGTAGAGGTGTCTTCCCTGTGCTTAGAAGAAACAAATATTCTTGTCTTTGAAGACAAAAGAACACAGAAAAAAACTCAAGTGAATAACCCTTGCTAGGCTCTCCCCAGTTTATTATTATCCTTGAATCATACCTGTATCTCTAATTATATTTACCCATAACTTCATTTTTCATCAAATTAGCATAAAATGCATTAATTTAACTGCTTCTTTGGGTCTTCATTTCTTTCTGAAGGCTCCCATGTTATGTACAACTTACTAAATAAACTTGTATGCTTTCTCTGCTGTTACTCTCCTTTTGTTATAGGGGTCTCAGCCATGAGCCTAATGTTAAAAAAAGGGAAACGTATTTTCCCTCCCCTGTAGTATAAAATTAAACCAAAATCTCAAATTTTAATGGAAGAGACAGGAGAGAAGTACTAACATTCATTAGTTGTTATTTACGTGCCACAATCTATGGTCAACACTGCATTTGCACTCTTTTATTTAATTCTCCCATTAAACCTACATAACAGATTTATTGCCCTTGTTTTTCAGATGAGAAAATGAATGATAAAATAGGCCAAACACTTGTTCAAGTATATGTTACCGGTAAAGGGTCCTCATTTTCAGTGTGAAAGGTTATCTTAGCTCTGACTAGCACAAGGACAAAGGCCACCCTTTCAGTGGTATCTAGTTGGTTTCCTTATCTCTACCATTAAACAAATCACATAGATGTAGGCTATGTAAAAATACACAAATTATGGGAAAAAAAAGTTGGAAAAAAGCATGATGACAATAACAACAACAACAACAATGGTGTGTTTGTAAAATTGGTTGAAGAGAACTTGTCATTGGAGAGAGGAGGCAGCAGGTAGAAAAAGAAAAAAATATACTGGTTTAAAACAGATATTAAGAAAAGGTTGTGCCAGAAAAAATAGTGGGCATCTGAGACCAGGTCCTGCAGTTGATCCCTAGACTAGATGAGAGGGTGACAGGGGTTGATCCACCCTATTCTGCACCATCCTTCCTGTGGTAGATAGGGTGGAGTGTCAATTTCATTTACATTGGGATCTGCCTGAAGGATCAGTGAGACACACTTTTGAGTGTGTTTGAGTGTATCATGAAGGTGTGAACTTGGGGTCTAAGTCTGGTCCCTTGTCCTTTCCTCTCTAGCACTTTTCTCTTGCTTTCCTTTTCAGCCACAATAAACAAAGCAACTTTGCTCCACCATGCCTTCCTGCATGATGTTTCTGCCTTGGAATGAGCTGACCATGCACTAAATCACATTGAAAGTTGAGGCAAAATAATTTCTACTCCCTGAAATTGTGGGTGTCAGGCAGTGTGTCTAGCAGTGGGAAAGCTAACCACTACAGAAAATAGGTACCAGGAGTAGAGTCATAGGCCATAGTTCAGGAGTGCTCCTCAGCTAGCTGCATGGGTCCTGGAGGTTCTGAACTCCACCCAGCCAGGCATAAGACCCTGGCGCCACACTCCAGGGGTGTTTCCCCACTAGCCACCTGGGTCCTACAGGTTCTGAACTCCACGCAGCCAGGCACAAGGCCCTGGTGCCACACTTGGGGTGCATCCCAGCTAGCCACAAGGGCCCCAGAGGTTCTGAACTCCACACATCCAGGCACAAGGGCCCAGAACCATACTCCAGGGGTGTGTCCTGGCTAGTAGCCCAGTCCCAGAGGTTCTGAACTCCTCCCAGCCAGGTGCAAGGCCCTGGTGCTATGGGGGTGCATCCCTGCTAGCTGCATGGAAGATCTGAGCTCTGCCCAGTCCAGTATCACAGTGCAATCTATTGGGAGGGTGCCTGGCCAGCCACACAGGTCCCAGAGGAAAATGACAAAATGAAAGAGCAAGATACAGTCTCAGTCCTCCAGCTCAGTGACAACAAACTCAGGAGACACTGAAATGGAAGACACCAGAAATCACACAAGTGAACTTTCTGAAGTGGTAGCAACTGAAGTAAAGAAACAACTTCATGAAGCTATAATGGAAATCAGATCAGAAGTAATCTCCTAGGAGAAAAAAGAAATGAGAAACATTATGAAAGAAATGTTGAGTGCATTTAAAGAAGATCTAGATAAATAAAATAGAGGAACATAAGAAAATGATGGAAACCTTGAATGAACAATATAAGACAGAATTAGAATATGTGAAACAGATTCAAAGGGATAGTCAGGAAATTAAAAATTCCATTGAAAGCTGGAAAAACTGCTTTAATGAAGCTGAAAATAGACTCTCAGACCTTGAAGACAGCATGGAAGCTAATGATCATGAAAGAAAAGATCTCTTAAAAATAACAAGGAACCAGGAAACAACAATACAACAGCTGCAGGATGATGCAAAGAGAAACAATACATTACTGATAGGTGTCAATGAAAAAGCAGGGGTGACACAAATAATATAAGAAGACTATTTACAAAAATATTAGCAGAAAATTTTTCTAGATGGGGAAAGAATCTGATATACAGTGAGGCATATAGAGCCCAATTAACCATAACCAAAAAAAAATCTTCACCAAGACATATAATAATTAGGCTCCTAGAAATTCAGCACAAGAACAGAATATTAAAAGCTGTCAGAGAAAACAAACAGATCACCTATGAAGGAAAACCTGTCAGAATTACAGCAGACTTCTCAACACAAACCTTCAAGTCAAGAAGACCTTGGAGAGAAGTATTTCAAGACCTGAAATAAAACAACTTTGAACCCAGATTGATGTACCCTGCAAAACTATCTTTCAAAATTGATGGAGAAATAAGATACTTCCATGACAAAGAACAACTGAAGAAATTCACGGCCCCCAAACTAACACTACAAAGAGTACTCGAAGATACTCTAGAAAGAGATAAAAATGACTACAATTCTAAGAACAACAGCAGAAGGAAACCAGTAAGCAGATCAAGCAATTAAAAAGAGAGAAAAAGCAGACAACCAATAACAGGAAGATAACATGACAAAGATAAATCAGTGCATGTCAATTATACCCATCAATGTAAATGGCCTTAACTCACCAATAAAAAGAAACAGACTGGCAGAGTGGATTAAGAAACAAACCCAAAAATGTGTTGTATACAAGAAACATTTAACTCAAAAGGAAATTCATAGATTAAAGTCAAAGGATGAAAAAATAATACTCCATGTGGCAGGAACCCGGAAAAAAGCAGGGGTAGCTATTATGTTTGCAGAAAATGTGAACTTCAAACCAAGAATGATCAAAAGAGATAAAGAAGATCACTACATACTTGTTAGGGGTAAACTTCAAGAGGAAGAGATTATAGTAATAATATATATGCACCAAATATGGGACACCAAACTATATAAGTCAAATCTTTAATAGACATGACATACCAAATAAACAATTACACAGTTAAAACAGGGGACCTTAACACTCCATTGTCACAAAGAGACAGATCAACCAAACAAAACATCATCAAAGAAATAATAGAATTGTATCAAACTGGTGAACAAATGGACCTGGTAGATGTGTACAGAGTGTTCCACTTAACACCAGAATGCACATTCTTCTCAGTTGCACATGGTTCATTCTCTAAAACAGACCATATACTAGTCCACAGAATATGCTTAAGTAAATGCAAAGGAATTGAAATATTCCCATGTGTATTACCTGACCATAGCACAATAAAATTGAAATTAATGACAAAAAGACCCACAAGAACAACACAAACACATGGAAATTAAATAACAATCTCCTAAACAACCAATGGGTCACAGAAGAAATTAAAGAAGAAATTAAACAATATCTACAATTGAACAAAAATGCAAATACAAATTACCAGAACCTGTGGGATACAATTAAAGCAGTCCTTGGAGGGAAATTTATAATGGTAAACTCCCACATCAGGAAAATGAAATGAACACAAACAAACTGCCTAATGCTGCACCTGACTTCTAGAAAAAGAAGAGCAAATCAAGCCCAAGGCCCAAAGAAGAGAGGAAATTATGAAGATCAGAGCAGAAATTAATGCAATTGAAACTAAGAAAACAATACAAAGAATTAATGAATTGAAGAGTTGGTTCTTTGAAAGAATAAATAAAATTGATAAACCCCTAGCCAACCTTATCAAATAGAGGAAATAAAAAACTCAAATCCACACAATAAGAAATAAAAAAGGGTAAAATCACTACAGGCCCTGTGGAAATACAGAAGATTATCAAAACCTACTTTGCTCTTATAGGTTTGATAACAGAAGAAATGGACAGATTCCTAAAAACATATGCATTACCAAAGTGGGATCAAGAAGATATAAAACTGCTGAATAACCCAATCTCAGTTAATGAAATTCAAAATGTAATTAGAACCTTATCAACAAATGAGAGCCTAGTCCTGATGGATTCATTGCTGAATTCTACAAGAAACTTAGCAAAGACTTTTAGTAACACTCCTCAAACTCTTCAATGAGATTGAAAGGGAAATAATTCTCTCTAACTCATTGCTGAAAGCAAGTATTACCCTGTATCGGGTGATATGCTATGTACCTCCAAGTCCTCATATAATTTTGATGGGGCTGAGTTATTGGTTTGTTATTGGGTTGTTGTCTAGCGCTGGGATTGGCAATGTGAGTGTTGTACCCGCCCAGGGGTGGAGCCAACATACAGTGTAAGGGAAGACGGGTCTTCCTCTCTCTCTCTCTCTCTCTCTCTCTCTCTCTCTCTCTCACCAGCATACCACAGTGATATTTGTGTACCCATGTTTATAGCAACCCAATTTGTAATAGCCAAATCTTGGAAATAACCCAAGTGCCCATCAATCAAAGATTGGATAAAAAAGATGTGGTATTTTTATACAATGGAGTACTACTCTGCTATTAAGAAAGATTGCAATGTGACTTCTATAAGTAAATGGACACGACTTGAGACCATACTCATAAGTGAGATAAATCAAACCCACATGTGTAAATATCATATTGTCCCCCTAGTGTAAGAAACTGAAACAGTATATATTATCCAAAATCTACAATAAATACTATGTATGGGTAAAAAACTGCTCAAAGAGCAAAAGTAATTGGGAAGGGAAAAGGGGGAAAGAGGTAAGGGAAAAGGAAAAGATATGAATCTGTATATATGCATATGTAAGATAACTAAAATGAACATACTACTGAATGTATTAGTAATTGAGAAAGAACAGTTAATACTCATATGATTAGATCAATTTTACGTGTCTATATCTGTTAATGTAAACAAACATTTTGAAGATAACGACATGCAACATTGCAACCATTGTCAAGTTTCTATCATCCTGTTTTGTAAACCTATAATGTTACTGTTGTGCACTTGCTCTAGTTGTTTGTTTGTCACTTTTGATTTTTGTCTTTCTTATATGTGCCTTTTTTTCTCTTAAAAAAAGTCAATTCAAAATTGCTACGATAATATATTTTGCTATCTTTGAAATAACTGCCCCTGCCATCAAATTTGACATAATCAAACAAAAGAAAAGAGAATAAAACCGAACCCAACAAAACAATGGAAACAATATAGGATTTCGAAAACAAGACCATAGGGAGTCAACAATGGCTACAACCATCAGATGAAGATTCTCCCTAGATGTCACACTTGATACCACTGTCTTCTGAATCTATGAGCAGACCACTGGCCTTAGATCTGCAATGCTAGTGAAACAAGAAAACACCACAGGCATCCAATTGCATTTCACCTCAATAGCTATCATCACAACCTGTGTTTCTCTGGATAAGCCGGTTGCTTATGGGAGGGTGGTGGGGTGGAGGATTGGTACTTCTTGTTTGCCAGCCTGCACACCAGAAGGGGCTAGGATCTATCTGCTTCAGTCCAGTGGTGGCCCACACATGGCGCTGGTTCCCATACTGGGCTTCTTTGTTGGTGTGGCCTTGTTCTCTCTAGCCCCAGTCTGCAAATGGCCCTGTCTGACTTGTCTTGACTGTTGTAGTTTGTTATTTATCTTACATAGCAGCATTAGTGCAAAGTAATGCTAGAGCTCCCCCTAGTGAATTTTGATACTACCAAAATATGAATTTTTGAAATGCTGTAAAATGGGTCTTTTTATGAAATCTAGTTTATATTTTAAAAATATACATGCTTATTAACAAATCATAGGACTACAACTGCCAGTTAA